>CATIWQ010271548.1:0-55493 GCA_949673415.1 Euphorbia schlechtendalii | reverse complement strand
ATATATAGAGAGAGAGAGAGAGAGAGAGAGAGAGAGAGAGAGAGAGAGAGAGTCTATATTTATTTTCATTTTTGGCTATGTGCCTTGGGATCCCACAAAATCGAAAAGACCAACTTAAAAGGTAATTGTGAAGTTTTCCTTTGAGTACTTGATCTCTTTAATAAATTCAACCAAGTAATTCTTGGGTTTCCGAGCAGGGTATTTATGCTTTCTTGGGGATAACTTTTTTATTGGACTCTCGATTCTTGATAAGGAACTCTAGCATGATCTCGATGAAAGATCTCAATCTCTTTGTGAAAATGTTTAGGATCTTTGTTTAGTTCTTATTTTCTTTTCTTCCTAATCTTTGTATTCATACTTGAGGGCAAGCATGAAATAAGTGTGAGGAAATTTGATAGGTTGTAAATCCAATATGTTTTTATGCTTAATTCTATGTCTTTATGAGCATGTGTTAGCCTTTGTGGGCTTTGTTACTACGGTAATCTATCATTTCAGGATTCTTAGGTGATTTGGAGGAAATTAGATAAAAACAGCCAAAATCAGTACTTCACCAAGATCTCGGTGTGTCCACTAAGAGTAGTAGCGAGTCCTGGTGATTTCCTCAAATTTTAGAATCTTCCAGAATGTCAAAAACACATTCAATTGGAAGATAAGTGCGTAAAAAGTCAAAGGAAGAATCACAAATTCAGGCAAAGTCTATTTCTAAGGAGTTTTGATTTAGAAATTGAGTTACTTTCCTTCACAAATTCTATCTTGAACAAAGGAAAAAACTCCACAACTTTTATCTCCAAGTGAAGCACTAAAAGATAAAACCAAGGGAAGAACAAAAACTATCAAAGGCAAAGATTAGGAAGCTATAGATTTGCCAAGCCATTATAAATAGAGGCCGAATCCCACAAGAAAAGGAGTCCAGTCTAGTCGAGTTTAATCCAATTTTTAGTTTAAAGTTAGAATCATATTTTCATTTAGTGTTGTTTTCTGAATATTCTCAGAATTAATTTCTTTTTCTTTTACTTTTGTTTTCAATTGTTTTATTCTTTTAAACACCTTTCTGTTTTAGTTTAATTCAAGCTTTGAAATTTATTGTACAAGTTCTCTAATTTATTCGTATATTTACATTCAAGTCTCTTTACTTTTTATTGGGTTTAATTCCAGCCATGTTTATCTAATTTCCTAATGACTTGACCAAATAAGGTTAAGGCCATGTTTGATTAGTTCGAGGACTAAACCTGAATACAACAATCCGCAAGGTGACTTATTTGTTGATCTCGATATCTATTTTCTTAAATCCTCAAGAACTATGTGGTTTGATTAGCCATAAGGTAAGTCTTTGTAATTTATTGTTATCTCTTACTTTTGCATTCGTAATTGTGCCTAAGAAGGAGTAAGTAACAACAGTCTCTCTGTTATCACCGAGATTGGAGAAACAACAATCTAACACCTGTTGGAAGTCTCACTACCTGTCGGTTAGGGTTTAGGCTTTTATAATATTTATTGCTATTTCTGATGAGTTTTTTGGCATAACGTCGAGAGTCACGGTGAATTAGAAGGTGATTGATGCATGAAGCACAGTCCTCATACGAAGTAAGGAAGAATTGCTAACGATGTACGCTACTGCTGAGCACTAGTATAACTAAAACTAAGTCTCAGTGCAGTTTATCCCTTGTTCAGTGATCACTATCATACAAGGTTTCCACTAAATTAGTTGAGTCAGTCTTTTATTAATTGTTTATTTTCTATTTTAAGTTTTCAAACTCTCAAACTCTTGCAAAGAATAACAACTCCGGTCACTCTAGTTGTTCAATTAAGAATTACTTAACGAATATCGTTCCTTGTGAAATCGACCCATGTTTACCGTTAGCCATAAGTTACTTTTCGTGCAAGGATTATTTTTTGTGATCTCGACACCCATTAGAAGACTAACCCAAATTCATCCAATAAGAATAATGATTTTTCATCCAATAAGAATTACGATTTTTCTCATCATTTCAATCCGATTCATTTTAAATAAATTAGTATTCGAAATTTGTGAGGTTCCTTCCAGCTATACATGGTTCCAGCTATACATGGAATTCCTAATTAATAATAAGATAAATAAATAACGGGATAAAGAAATTATTTTGTAAACATTACATACATAATTAATATGAAACTAATTATATAGATAAATATTTCTATCTGTTTTCTTCTATACTCTTTGAGCGTCGTATGCAGGGTGCAAGTATTTAAGACAACGTTTTCAACACCGACTTATTTGAAATTAGAAGCAAAATGCATCATTACCCCAAAGTTAGTTCTAATAGTCTGATATCATCCCCAATTTATAGAAGGACTAGATACCTCCTCAATTTGGTAAAAGTAAACCATTTTGGGAATTAATATCATATTATTACTCTTTGTATTTTTTATTATTTGTTAGTTATTTTTTGTCAGTAATTATGTGTAGAAATTGATATCATGATAATAAAGCATTGTTATTTTAGGGTAATCTTATTTGAAGAATTAAAATATGGGGAATATGGATGGAGAAAAAATATTGTAGATCCTGTAAAATGGGATTTGAGGGATGAAAAATGGGTAATAGGGATGGATTTGCTCTTAGCCCCCTTGATGTCACATGTTCTAATCTAGTTGGTTTGACTTTTCAAAGATGTCATATTTCTATTTTTTCTTTCTCTAATCAGAAGTTGACACATTGTATTGAATGTAGAAAATATGCGGGCCTGGAGAGTGTTGGGCTCAATAGCTTGAGTGAGCATACAAGTAGAGTTGAGTCTACTAACACAAAACCAATTGACTTGTATTAAGGCTCAATCTTTGCCACTTATATACCACTCATTATTCAATTTGGGATAATCCCAACATCTCCCCCTCAAGTGCAATTGGACCTTGACCAGTTGCCACTTATCCTACATATCTTGGCCTTTCTCTTCTCGAGGCCCAATGCTATCAAAGGGTCAGTTCTCCGCTAGCCCAAACTCCACCGGGTTTTTATACACGAACTCAGAATCTTCTGTCTGTCGGGCCTTTCTCTCGCACTAATACCTTAGAGTCTGTGCGCCTCGAATGTTGGGCTTGACAGCTTGAGTGGGCATATAAGTGAGGCTGAGTCATCTAACACAAAATCAATTGACTTGTATTAAGGTCCAATCTTTACCACTTTTTTAACACTCATTTTATTACCATTGTGGGATAACCCCAACATCTCTAATATTGAGAGACTGATCATTTTGTAAGTTAGGGGTGGCATCCGACGTTTGAAGTAAAGTTGAAAGTTAAATGATGGATTGACCAGTTAAGAAAAAGAAGCTAATTAGTAAATGGGGAAACATTCAATCAAATAATTTAACTTAGCTTATACTCCTGTGAACGGAAGACACGGAAAGTGATGGGCCGAGAGCGCAGCTGAGATGAGAGGCGCAGTCCATCGAGGTGTTTTTGTGAAAATAAAATATTGGATTGGGTACCTGAAAGGTTTAAAAGAAAAAACGAAATTGAATTAGACCGGTCAAAACCCGAATCCGCTATCTCTTAGTGTAGAGTCGCCACCTGGATTAGCTCTTTTAGGAATTAAAGTCCTATGAGGCTTAACGTCTGGGGGACGGCCCACTAAGACATAGAGATTTGGGTTCAGATAAGTTGCTTATTTCTTGTTGGATCACAATAAATTACATCTATAGAAAATCGTATTTCTTAATTGTGCATATTCGAACTTATGTCATTTTTGAGTTTATGATATGATTTATCGCGAATGCAGAAAGCAATAAATACATACATTGTGCAGTAAGTAAATGTGGAAAAATAAATTTATAAATTATAAAACCTCGGGAGATGCAACCACCCGCCTAATCAATTAATTACATTTCCTTAAAAATTATTTGCAATACCCGAAGGAAAATAAAATCCTAGGCATACATCTAACCTAATCTACCTGAATATACAAAGGTTAGCACATGAGATATATAGCACAACATGAATATTTACACATATGCTCGATTTAATTTTGACAAGGCTCGTGTGGCCTAATTAAATATCGACGGTTAAGAATTCTTAAAATAAAACAACTCATTTATTTACAGACATGCTGCTCATTTTTATTTAATGAAAGTAATCGCATGACAAAGAGTGAGGTCTGTAGTCCGGCAATAATTTTAATTTCCTTCGTGGGGGTAATCTAACATGTATATTGGAGAAACTCCACAATCAAATAAATTAAAAGCACAAAAGAAAGTTACATAATAATACAAATAAAATGACAAATAAATAAATGAATAAAAAGAGTTAATAAAATACAATTTAAAGGGATAAAATAAATCCTAGGTCGATGATGAAAATCGAGTTCATCTTAGAATTTAGGAGAAAAGAAAATAAATAACATAGTATAAAGCATAGGAAAAGCATCTATGGGAACTTAGAGGCTTACTCTTTTGTTGCGAATCCATGTCGACAAATCCGCTTGATTTTTGGGAGTGCTCCTCGTTCTTTTTGGTTTGATTTGTGTGAAAAGGAAAGGTTTATTTATCCTAAAAATAATAAGACTCAGACTCTAAATTTGTTTTAGGTCCGAGAACATCTGAGAATTTTTTAGAAGAAGATGAAATAAATTGATTCACAAATAATTAAATTTGGAACCCAAACTTGTTTTAGACCCGAAAATAATCTTTAAAAGAAAGAAGAATAAAAAAGGCATTGTCAAAAAGTCAGAATTGTTTCGTCAAAAAATATTTTTTCAGTAAAAATTCCTCCATCTTTTCAAGAGAAAAAAAATATATTTGTAAAATTTTTCCACCCCCTTTTCTACTGAATATTCCCCCTATTTATAGGGGAAATATAGCCTCGCCAGCACACCTATGCTGGCCTCGATCTTTTTATTTTTTTATTTTAAATATTTTTTCTTAATTAAATTTTTTTATTAATTAATTAAAATTAATTTTAATTAATTTATTCTGAAGTTTAATTTTTCCAAGTACTTAAAAACATTAATTTAGGACCTTAAAAAATTTATTGACGATGAGAACTCCCATTTGAAGATAGCTAGATAACAAAAAATTATGTGATTCAAGGTTTAAATCCCGAAAAGCCATCATCATCGAAAGCGCTAACTGGTACAAAATTCCGTTCTCACAGCTGCCCCTCGTGTGATCATTGCTGATTATATAACCAGTATGATCACACAAAATGGATCGGAGAGATTGAGAATATACCTGACCGGTGTAGTTGGTGACTTCTTTGTCCTCGATTGGTGGTGACATGAGCCTTCCTTTCTTACGTAGTGTCATCATGAGATTGTCCATTTCTTTCTTCGAAATCCCTTGGTGCTTAATGCCCCTTACTGGCGGGTTGACCGTTTCTTTCTGCGGTATCCCTTAAATAGTTTGAAACCATTTCTTTCTTCAGTTGCAGTCATTGTATGCCCCTTGTGAGTTAACCTTCGATTGACTTTGATCGTTGGAACTGCTAGAGCATGGTGTCTGAATCTATTTCAAAGGCGACCCTGGTGGAGGGATATCCAACTGTTTCTTTCTACCATTGGTGGAGGAGAATGTTTCTTTCTTCAGTCATCGAGATAACCATTTCCTTCTTCGCTTGTATTTTGAATTTCCTTAGTATGATGTTGACTTGCTTCTTGTGACAAATCAGAGAAAAAAAGTGTAATGTTAATACATTTTATGGCACATGTTTTAATTATTTGATTGAGTTTATACGAATTAGACAGATCAAAACCCGAATCCTTTGTCTCTTAGTGTACAGTTGTCACCTGGATTAACTCTTCCAGGAATTAAAGTCTTGTGAGGCTTAACTCCAGGGGGACGGATCACTAAGACACAGAGATTCAAGTTCATGATGAGTTTCTTACTTCTTGTTGGATCACATTAAATTACATCTATAGAATACCGTATTTCTTAATTGTGCATATTCGAACTTATGCCGTTTCTGAGTTTGTGATATGATTTATCGCGCATGCAGAAAGCAATAAATACATACATAGTGCAGCAAGTAAATGAGGAAAAATAAATTAATAAATTACAGAACGTCGGAGGATGCAACTGCCTGCCTATTAATTACATTTTCTTAAAAAATATTTGCAATACTCGAAGGAAAATAAAATCCTAGGCATACATCTAACTTAATCTACCTGCATATACAAAGGTTAGCACAGGAGATATATAACACAACATGAATATTTACACATATGCTTGATTTAATATTGACGAGACCCGTGTGGCCTAAATAAATATCGACGGTTAAAATTTTTTATTTTAGAATAAAATAATTCATTTTATTTACAGATATGTTGCTCATTTTTATTTAATGAAAGTAATTGCATGGAAAAAAGTGAGGTCTGTTATCCGGGAATAATTTTAATTCCCTTCGTGAGGGTAGTCTAACATGTATATTGGAGAAACTCCACAATTAAATAAATTAAAAAATTAATTAAAAGCAAAAAAAAGTTACATAATAAATAAATAAAATGACAATTAAATAAATGAATAAAAAGAGCTAATAAAATACAATTTAAAGGGCTAAAATAAATCCTAGATCGATGATGAAAATCGAGTTTATATCAGAATTTAGGAGAAACGAAAATAAATAACATACTATAAAGCACAAGAAAAGCATCTCTAGGAACTCAGAAGCTTACCCTTTTGTTGCGAATCCACGTCGACAAATCCGCTTGATTTTCGGGAGTACTTCTCGTTCTTTTGGTTTGATTTGTGTGAAAAAGAAAGGTTTATTTATCCTAAAAATAATAAGACTTGGACTCTAAATTTGTTTTAGGTCCGAAATATCTGAGGATTTTTTAGAAGAAGATGAAAGAAATTGATTCAAAAATAATTAAATTCGGAACCCAAACTTGTTTTAGACCCGAAAATAATCTTAAAAAGAGAGAAGAATAAAAAAGGCATTGTCAAAAAGTCAAAATTATTTCGTCAAAAAATATTTTTTCATAAAAAATTCTCCGTCTTTTCGAGAGAAAAAAAAATATTTTTGTAAAATTATTCTGCCCCCTTTTCTACTTAAAATTCCTCTTATTCATTGGGGTAATTTTGCTTCGCCAGCACTTGCTAGCGAGGCCGGCCAACATGTGTTGTCAAGGCCAGTGCTAGCCTCGATATTTTTCTTTTTATTATTTTTTTAATTAAATTTTTCTATTTTTATTAATTAATTAAAAATCTTTAATTAATTTATTCTGAAGTCTTATTTTTCTAAGTACTTAAAAATATTATTTTACGTCCTTAAAAAATTTAGTGATGAGAAGAACCCTCATTTGAAGATCGTTGGATAATCGAAAATTGTGTGATTCAAGGATTAAATCCGGAAAAGACGTCATCATCAAATGCGCGAGCTGGTACAAAATCCGTTCTCACAGCTACCCCTCATGTGATCATTGCTGGTTATATAACCAGTATGATCACACGAAATGGAGCGGAGGGATTGAGAATATACCTAACCGGTGTGGTTGGTGACTTCTTTGTCCTTGATCGGTGGTGACATGAGCCTTCCTTTCTGGCACCGTGTCCTCACAGAATTGTCCATTTTTTCTTCGGAATCTCTTGATGCTTGATGCCCCTTGTGGGCGGTTCGATCGTTTCTTTCTACGACATCCCTTTAATAGTTGGCAACCATTTCTTTCTTCAGTTGCGGTCATTGTATGCCCCTTATGAGTTGACCTTCGGTTGGCTTTGATCGTTGGAACTGCTAGAGCAGGGTGCCTGTATCTATTTCAAAGTTGACCCCTGGTGGAGGGATATTCAACCGTTTCTTTCTTCGGTTGGTGGATGAGACTGTTTCTTTCTTCAATCATCGAGATAACCGTTTCCTGCTTCGGTTGTATATTGAATTTCCTTATTATAATGTTGACTTGCTTCCTGTGATAAATCAGAGAAAAAATTGCAATGTTAATACATTTTATGATACATGTTTTAATTTTTTGATTGAGTTTATGTGAAGCAAAAATTTTTGCTCCTTCAATCAAATATTAAAACATGATGAAGAAATGAGTTTGATGAAAACTCGAGGATGTCCCAAAGGTTGCTCCATTGTTTTAGGAGGCTTTTGTGATGTTGTAATGTTGCTTGAACGGGGCCGAAGTAGGCTTGAATTTAGGCTTGAGTGGGCCATCATCCTTCTTGATGTTTGTAAATTCCTCAAGTGGAGGTGGAGTTTCTTATTTATCGGGACAGTGTTACCCCAATTTGCCATTATTTTAACCTGTAAATGACATGATGTGTATGTAATGTATGCATGATTTTATGCATGGACAATATTTATCACATGTTGTATATTTATCTATTGTAGGTATTATATGCTTCATTCATTGAAGAGTCTTCTCTTGTGCTGGTGCATGGGTACCCCTAGGATTTATCTTGCTGGGGATTCCATGGCTGACTCCTTCAGAGTGATAACCATGGGTTTGATGAATCATATTCGAGTTCAAAGCTTAGATCTGATTTAAAGATGATCTAGATGAGTCGTTGATCCCGAACCATATAGGCGGAGCTTACTTTGAAGTTGATAATGAGAGTTTGGATGTCCTTTTGCCTGAAGTGTTGTGAGAGAAACCATATGATATTCATCCTAAGTAGGGTATGGATGATGCCTTGTGCCATTCCAAGGATGAGATGATGAATTCGGTATTTCTTTTATTCTAATTTTTGCATAGACCGCCCTTACAGGTTTTCAATCTATCGAACCTTGTATTAGTTTTTGCATGGGTCACCCTTTTAGGTTTTCAATCCAACAGACTCATCTTTTCTTTTTTTTCTTTTATTATTTTTATTTTTATTTTTATGTCACGATGTGATGGGATGTTAACTTGCGATATTCTACCGTTGGCATGCAATCAATCAAAATAAGCATATGCATAAAGATTCAGCAAAAATGACAATTCATTGATGAACTTAACAAGGTTATAAATGTTTCAAATATTTTGACTCCTACCATCGATTAGCCCTTTCAAGTTTTCTAACTAATGTGTTTTCTTTTCTCTCAATTTCCTAAGTTTCTCCTGAGCCACCATTTTCTGGTTTTCAACTTAACAGGCTATTCTTTTTTTTTTTGTTTTTAAAAGAGGCCCTAATTTTTGCTTAACTAGTGGAGTACTAATTGACAAGTTAATTACAATTTTATTTTTGTATTGGTACTGCTTTTTACTGATTTATTTCATTTACCTATGCGTGATAGCGATTGTGCCAGTCTTGGTTGATTTGACTAATAGATTGGTTACCATCCATGTCCACGACTTCAATTGTTATCTCGTTTAGCATTTCTGATTGACTGGTTGGTGCTCATGCTGTTTAGCTAGCATGAGGAATGCGCAATGATGATTACTCATGCTTAATCATCATATTTCCTTATGAATTCAATTGTTCTCCAACGATAGGTGATATATCGGGGATCAAAAAGCTTCAGATCCGGTAGCTTGATTCCTTCGAGAGTGAACAGGTTATGTTCAACCGTGTAATGATCGGCCCATAAGTGTTGATGAACCGTGTGATGGAGTTGTTGACGTGCTCAACGATCTTACTCCTTTGTATCTTTGGCATTGCGTCGGTTGTTTGACCCTTTTTGGGGCACTTCAATTTTCTCTATTAACATTTCGACCCTATCTAGCATTGACGATTTTGACTTTTGCTTGATTGGCTTAATGGCCAGTGGACGTTTCATGCTCAGAGATCTTTCTGTCGATCTTAAGTAGGATGAGGTAAATTCTATCACGTGTTGTCTAAGTACCTGTGTTTCACTTTCCCTTAAGAGTCAAATCATTTGAACTTATTACAATTATAGGGGATCCATTTATACCCAAATTAATTTCATGAAATGATGTGTCATGTGTGCTAAAAATATTATGCCTATGTTTATGAGAATGCGTGATATTAATTGATAGGATATCAAGCTAGTAAACAAAGTTCAATATATATTTAAAAGAGTTTAAAAGCCTCATGGGTAAAGTAGCTAAAAGCTAATTTATTACATCATTGATGTTATCATCTCAAGGTCATCTTCTCGTACTAGTGCCCTTTGGCAGGTTTCCCCACAAGTTTGTCTATAGATTCGAAGTGCTCCATCCTCTCCGCCTTGTCAAATACTTCTTGATAGCTGGAAAAGATATCAAACCCTAACTTGTTTCTCTAAGATGGTAGTGCGCCATCCAGAGGTTTGGTTATCTTCTCTGGTAAGGTTAAACGAGCCTGAAGCCTGACCTGTGTAGCCATCCAGCACTCATAGTATGATTTGAAGATTTTGCCCTGCTTCTATCTTATAGCCTCCAGATTTTGCATTGTGGTTTCCATTTGAGTGTTGAAATAATAATTCCCCATCATAGCATAAGAAAGATTGTTCCAATCATAAGCTACGTTCAATTGAAGATGACTGTACCATTCGTTGACTGGGTGGCCCAAGGTAACAATGAAAAGCTTAGCCATCATCCACTCACTTATCCTCAATACCCTCATCATTGTTTGGTAATGTGTTAGATGAGCACGCGGGTCTCCAGAACCCACGTACTTCTCAAATTGCCGCATTGCAAAGTTTGGTGGCAAGCTATCTTCTTCCCCGACTATCAGCTATGCAGGGTATGTATTCATGACATGACCATCGTGAGTGGCTAAAAATTGCTGCCACAATTCTGCCATACCTGATTGCTGGAGAATAGCATTCCCAGTGCCTAGATAAAAGCCATATTACCCCTAGTGAAAGGTAGTTCCCTCGGGAGTTACCACAAAATTGGGCAACTGAGGTATAGCCTGGAATTATGAGGAAAATGGCACACTCCAATTAGGAATAGATTGATGGGTCAATTCTTGATAAAAAGGTCCTGGTGTGAACATTGGTTGGTCAGGATATCCTGGGAAGAAGTGATTCTCGGAAGGATTGGTAAAATTATATCCCGGTTGACTAATTTGAGGTTGATTCTGATTCACCTAACTTTATCTTGCCTCGAACTGGTAAAAGGTAGTAGGAGCTGGGTTCACCGTATGAGAAGTAGAAGGTCCCCCTGTTATAGGCTGACTAGTGGGACCGTCGAAGTTAAGGGTGGCCTCCAGGTTAGACACCACATCATGAACCCTTCGACGTGCTAACGAATAAGCGATGCTAGTTGATTGCCATTTGTAAAGGCATTCAGGGTAGCTATAATCTTGGCGCTCATCGATGACTGATGTGTTTATTGATAATCTCATCTCGTAAGAAAGGGGTGATCCTCCCCTGCATGTTCGTCTCATGGATCGACCATGCTATTGAAACTGAAAGTCGCACGTTGAAATGAATCTAAACCCGAGCCTTCACTTGAGTCAATGTGTGAAACCCTCTCCAGATTGGCCACGATTGAAGAAATGCGGACCAAGCAGTGAGCAAGCCTTTTCTAAGCTAAGATACATAAGTAGAAGATCAGACCGTGCATGTAAGATTCATGATGTGAAAAATGCGTGAGATGTTAATGTTATGGCTGCATTCACAAGGGGTTAACGTACCATGATGCAAGATAAATAATGTGTTTCTCAATCCATTTGAAATAAACGGGTTAGTCATTAGATAAAATGAAAAAAGGTGAAAATGAAAATCCGGCCCTTGTGGTGGAGTTGTGATTTGTACGATGTCCGTGTGACATCGTAGCATGAGTGGTGTGAATGAGATGACTAATTTACCTGTGTGGTAATAGGCCAATAATTTGAGATTTCGTACTGTGACTAAATCTCATGAAATGAGGGGGTCAAATTGGTTTCGGGTAAGCAGTGCGACATACCTTGATGAAATTAAAATAAAATGAAAATAACTACCGTATGTAGTTATTAAATGAATGATTTGGTTATTTTGCCCAATTAGGGTGGAGTTTCGGATGCTAGTGTGGTCGTCACTTTTTGAGGGTATGTGATGATGCATGAATCATTGCCCCCTGTGAGCGAATGGTTCGGGTATTAAGCGTATACCCTTGAAGATTTGGTAAGGTAAGGTTTTCGAAATAAGTTTTCCCTGTGTGGACTTAAGTTTAGATGTTAGCAGGGACATCACATGATGTAGGAGAAATATTATTTAGGTACGTATTTGCTCCGTTGAGTTATGAGTTAGATGTCAAATAGACATCTCATAGATAATATGTGGGATATATTATTGCCCTTTGTGGGCTAAGTGTCAGATGTCAAGTGCACATCACGCAATAAATTAGGTATGAAGGTATGTTCGCCCTGTACAGACTAAGATTCGGATGTCAAGTGGACATCTCACTGATAAAAAGGGTAAATGATGTTTCATGACTCTAATTGGTTCATGTTGTACTAGGGTGATACGATCTCAATTGTCATCTAATCCTAACTGTATGTGACACCAATTTAGCATCAGAATGATGAGAAGATGCTATGTTACATCATTTTAACATTATGAGTGTGTGCATTCAAGTGTCTGCACTAAGATTCGTGGTTAGCATGAAATTTGTATAGTGATAAATTGAAAGTAGTAATCACGTAGCACATAGCATGCAACATCCAAACTTTCAACCATACAACTCCCGCGTGTAGGGTTTTTGGCTAGTCTCTATCCTAAGTTTGATTCATCTTAGTACCACGGGGATACTAAGGAGCGCACCTGCAAGAAAAATATAATGTAGATTGTTTGTTGGATAACACCCTAAGAAATAAGTCTATGGTTTATTTACATGAGGTTTGCTTTTGGGTTACTGATGTAGAAGGTTATTGTTGCACTAAAATACACTTCAAACCTCTCCCCAAATAGGTTCTAACAAGGGAGGTACATGCGTTATGACAACAAGTGCTCCACTTGCTCAAGTAATATCTTTTCTCAGGGAGGCAGATGAGTATAAGAGTAAGTTTCACAGTAATAGGGTACCTTAAACTTACAGGCTAATCCCCTCTATTGCAATGCAATATTATGAATATGTCATAATTAAGAAAATATGTATTAAAATAATCAGCAATTTTAGACACTTATGCAAGACCTAAAAACTTTTTGGAAAAAAAGTTTAAGAAAAAATCCCCAATAGAATCACCACTGTGAGTGGATGACATGGAAAGTGATGGGCCGAGAGCGCGCTGAGATGAGAGGCGCGGTCCACAAGGTGTTTTTGTGAAAATAAAATATCGGGTCGGGGACCCTAAAGGTTTAAAATAGAAAATGAAATCAAATTAGACAGGTTAAAACCCGAATCCGCTATCTCTTAGTGTAGAGTCGCCAACAAGATTAGCTTTTCCAGGATTTAAAGTCTTGTGAGGCTTAAGGTTCGGGAAACAGCCCACTAAGACATAGAGTTTAGGGTTCAGGATAAGTTGCTTACTTCTTGTTGGATCACATTAAATTACAACTACAGAAAACCATATTTCTTAATTGTGCATATTAAAACTTATGTTGTTATTGAGTTTGTGATATGATTTATCGAGCATGCAGAAAGTAACAAACAAACATAGTGTAGTAAGTAAATGCAGAACAATAAATTAATAACTTACAGAACCTGGGGGATGCAAACCACCCACGTAATCTATTAATTACATTTCCTTAAAAAATATTTGCAATACCCGAAGGAAAATAAAATCCTAGGCATACATCTAACCTAATCTACCTACATATACAAAGGTTACCATAAGAGATCTATAGCACAACATGAATATTTACACGTAAGCTCGATTTAATTTTGACGAGGCCCATGTGACCTAATTAAATATCGGTGGTTAAAAATTTTTATTTTAGAATAAAACAATTTATTTTAGTCATAGACATGTTGCTCATTTTTGTTTAATGAAAATGATCGCATGGCAAAGAGTGAGGTCTGTAATCCGGGAATAATTTTATTTCCCTTCGGTGGGTAGTTTAACATGTACATTGGAGAAACTCCACAATTAAATATATTTAAAAAATTTATTAAAGCATAAAAGAAAGTTACATAATAAAATAAATAAATAAATAAAAAGAGTTAATAAAATACAATCTAAAGGGATAAAATAAATACTAGGTCGATGACGAAAATCGAGTTCATCTCAGAATTTAGGAGAAAATAAAATAAATATCATAGTATAAAGCATAGGAAAAGCAACTCTATGAACTCAAAGGCTTACGCTTTTGTTGCGAATCCACGTCGATAAATCCACTTGATTTTCGGGAGTGTTCCTCGTTTGTTTTGGTTTGATTTGTGTAAAAACGAAAGGTTTATTTATCCTAAAAATAATCAAACTCGGACTCTAAATTTGTTTTAGGTCCGAGAATATCTGAAGATTTTTGAGAAGATGAAAGAAATTAATTCAAAAATAATTAAATTCGGAACCCAAATTTCCGAAAATAATCTTTAAAAGAAAGAAGAATAAAAGAGGCATTGTCAAAAAGTCAGAATTATTTAGTCAAAAAAATATTTTTTCAGTAAAATTCTCCGTTTTTCCGAGAAAAAAAATATTTTTGTAAAATTTTTCCACCCACTTTTCTACTAAAAATTCCCCCTATATATAGGGGGAATTCAGCCACGCCATCAAGTCTATGCTAGCGAGACCTATGCAGGCCTCGATCTTTTTATTTTTTTTATTTTTATTATTTTTTCTTAATTAATTTTTTCTATTTTTATTAATTAATTAAAAAACTTTAATTAATTTGTTTAGAAGTTTAATTTTTCCAAGTCCATAAAAATATTAATTTAAGTTCTTAAAAAAATTAGTGACAAGGAGAACTTCCATTTGAAGATCGCTAGATAATAAAAAAATTGTGTGATTCAATGATTAAATTCTGAAAACCGTCATCATCGAACGCGCGAGCTGATACAAAATCCCGTGCTCACAACTCCCATAACAATATTTAATGCATTATTCGATAAAATTTAAATAAACTTACATTTCTTTATTTCTTTAGAAGATAACTATCTTTTGTATATAACAGCAAAAAAAGAATATACTATTAAGTATTAAGAAAAAATATGGTATTACAGGAACAGTTTACATTGAAAACTTTCCAAACTCTCATGATCATAAGGCAATGCAGATGGTCTTTTTTAAATATGGTATTACAGGAACAGTGTACATTACGAAGAAGGTGAACATAAGGAATCAGAATTTTGGTTTTCTAATGACGGACGGGTCACTGCTATTATATAGGATGAACTCGGTTTGGATAGGTAATATCAGACTCCGAGCTTACAAAGCACGATATTCTACCAGAAGTGTCACTCTACATAAAATCAAACCTTTGGTTGCACCACCGAAATAGTAGAAAGTTTTCCGAGAATGCTCCCGAGATCATCACTCTTATGCAGAAGTAGTTGATGGTGCAAAACTTATCTCGACGGAGTTCAAACCTACTCACACTACTTCATGGATGTCCCGAGCATGCTTGGTCAAGGTTAGAAAACTTGCCGTTATTCCAGAATTATTTGACATGGTGAAAAATAGGAACTTTGCTATAGATTTTGTCGCTCTAGTGGGGGGGGGAATCAGGTGGTCATGTGCTTCTTTTCATCAGATGCAATGCTTGGCTTTATTGAATCAAATCATTTATCGGTTCAAGATTTGATCTTTGATGTTACTAAATACCCGGTGGATTTTATTCCGGATGAATGCCTCATGTACGTTGATTTTTTGGGAATACCACCAGTGATTATATCGGAACCTCTAATTAAGCAATTGGCAGCCTTATTTGGGAAGATGATATTCACAGACTTTAACTTCAATCGACCTGACTGAATGGATGTGGTATCTTTCCTAGTCTCGGTCCCTAATGATACGAAAAGGCAAAAGATCAACCTCCGCATTGTTGATACTATTGTCACCATTTATACCTCCTTTCGACAAGTTGTAGCCTGCTGCCACAGCTCAACATTACATGATTTTTCAAAGAGGTCTTCAGATAATGCGAATCTAGAATCGTCGAAACATCTTACAGAACCACTAAATGCCAATGCCTTACCAGTAAGCAGTACATCACATGTTTCTACCACTTTCTAGGAACAGGCAGCAACCTGACTTGAAAAACCTCATGAACAGCCCCCTCCACTTTGCAACAGCCATATCAGCTCAAAATCTACCCCAGTACTAAGTAACACAAGTTCTTCGGGTCTAGATATTCCCAACATGAATTGATTATTTATGCAAACTCAGTCGCAACAGGTGGCAGAACATGAAATCACTTTCACTATTGGTCAACAACTCGGCTTGTTCAAGGGGAGAAACAAGAAGACAATTTTGATGGCATTGGAGGATAGCATAGAGACATAGGCTGCCCGCTTTTCTTCCAAGGTTTTATCTAATATTTATATGTCTCTTTCTTTTCTTAGCTGGAATTGTCGGGGTGGAATTCAGAATAATGCTAAACAATCATTCATTCGTTCATGCGCTCGGAAATTTAATCTTCACTTCTGTGTTCTGTTGGAAATAAAAACGGGGGAGTTAAGTGAAGCAGTGGTAAGGAAATTCTGGGGGCATGGTAATTTCTCATATCATTATACACCTTCTCAAGGACTCTCGGGCGGCATTATTCTTTCATGGAATACATCTTTACTAGACGTTACTCTAATCGCATCATCAGTAAGGTGGTCTATATTCCGCCTTGTCTCCTCAACTGTGGATATTCATTTAATTGCATTATATGGATCGACCGTCGCTTCAGAAAGAAACCAAATGTGGCTTGATTCGTTACCTCTACTCATGCGGGGATTTCAAAGAGGTATTGCTAGCCTTGGAATGCTTAGGATGCCATATTGGATATTCAACGATTAGATTCTGAGAATTTGTGAATGAATGTGAGCTATTCTATCTTCCTCTCCATGGCCGCAACTACACTTGGGCAAATAGACATTTTTACTCGAGAATTGATAGAGTCCTCGTATCTTGTGATGTTACGGACTTATGGCCTGACTTAATGATTTCAACCTTGGACTCAGCCTTATCAGACCACTTACCCATTCTATTTCGATCCCATGTTGCTTTAAAGGTTGGCCCGAAATCGTTTCATTCCTTAAATTGCTAGTGGGATCACCCTGACTTTCTATTGTTTATTCAATCAAAATGGAGAGATATTCGGTCTACATGTGCAAATCAGGATGTTTCTGTCAAATTAGACAAATTGAGTACTCGGTTTCATTCTTGGCACACGGAGAACTATGGGAAACTGGAAGAGAAAATAAAGGACCTTGAATCTAAGGTTATTTCACTGACTTCTAGTGATTCGTTACGACCCTTATCGGATAGTGCGAGCTCAGACCTGCAGTTATACCAAGCAGCCCTGTCACAACATCGTCGGAACCTCGAAAGCATATGACACCAACAGTCCCGAGTAAATTGGACGCTGCTAGGAGATCAAAACATAACTTTCTTTCATCGACTAGCCTCTGCCTGATTCCGTAACAATAGAATAACGCAGTTAGAAATTAATGGCAGCTTGGTATATGACCTCCCTTCTATCACGGCAACAGTAAGGTCTTACTACAAAGATCTTTTTACGGCTTCGCGCGAGGTCCCTTTTTCTTTGAGGAAGTTATAATTTGAAACAATCATGGCCAATTCAAACATTAATCTGATCGCTCCCTTCATAGAGGAGGAGACTTGGGCAGCAATTTGCTCATGCGACATGAATAAGGAACCAGGGTCAGATGGATACAATTTTCTATTTTATAAAAGATTCTGGGTAGATCTAAAAGAAGAAATAATGGGTGTGATAAGTAATTTCCACAGCTCCTCGATTCTGCCTACCTCTATCAAGAAGTCATATACCGTTTTTATACCAAAAATCCCGGGGTCTTCGAGTTTACGTAACTTCCGGCCAATCGCTCTCATTCACGGGATTTACAAAATTGTGTCTAAGTTATTATCTCGACGCCTCCAAATAGTTTTGCCAAGGTTGATTTCTGACAACCAATTCACTTTCATAAAGGGAAGGAGCATCCACGAATGTTCTTTCCTAGCTTTTGAGGTCATTAGTGCAGTTCACAAGAAACGACGAACTTGCTTTATTCTTAAACTAGATTTTCACAACGCGTTTGATTGTATATCATGGTGATAAATAGAAGCGGTATTGATAGCGATGGGTTTTGATAAGAAATGGATTTCTTGGCTCTCAAGATGTCGAAAAAATTCAACAACTTCTTTTCTCATTAACGGAACACCAAGCGAACCGATCGGATTGCATAGGGGAGTGAAACAAGGCGACCCTTTATCGCCTTTCATCTTTGTTCTAGTAGTCGAGGGGCTGAAGCAAATTCTTGATGCAAGTGTCCGCGAGGGACTACTACCGGGTTTCCGCTTGGATGAATCCCTTCCTGATATTTCTCTGCTTTAATTCGCAGATGATACGATTTGCTTTCTACCGGTGGATCACTCCATTATCTCCACATTTGTTCGAATATTGAGATATTTCAAATTGATTTCGGGACTTAGTATCAACTACCATAAAAGCTCGCTTATGGAAATCCATGTGGAAAATGGCAGCTTATGTAACTTCGCTACGAAGCTTGGTTGTCGAGTTGAGAAGCTTCCAATCAAATACCTAGGAGCACCACTTTCTATGAAGCAATTACCGATCTCTAGCTGGGACCCCCTTGTTGCAAAATTCACGAATAGGCTAGCAAATTGGAAAGGAAGTTGCCTATCTTTTGCGAGTAGAGTGGTTCTAATCAAATCGGTGTTTTGTTCTCTTCCAGTGTATTTATTGTCCATATACAAGCTACCCATCTCTGTGGAAAAGAAATTAAATAATTTATTGAGGAACTTTCTATGGCGAGGAGATGGAAACAAAAACAGAATTTGTAGAATTAGCTGGGACTCAATTAATTTACCGCAATCGCTCGGTGATTTGTACATTCGGGACTTTAAGTTAGTAAACTGCAGTTTATTACTTAAATGGTTATGAAGGCTACGGATGGGAAACCAAAGTTTGCCGTGGTTTGTTTATTGTATTCATCATTACGGTTTTCGTTGTTGGAATGATGTGATTACTGTAGATTATTCAAGACTTTCTCCTTTATGGTCCGAAGTAGTCCGCTGCTGCTATGGGAACTGTAAGTTTTGGGAGTTTTTTAACTCCAATTACCACATCCGATTGGGAAATGGGTTGCACTTATCATTTTGGCACGAGAATTGGACCTCAAACAAAAGCCTTCAAGAGCTATTCCCGGACCCCTACGCTATGTGTAATCGAAAAACTTCAAATGTGCAAGTGGGCTACTTAGCTATATTCGGCTTTGGAAGATTTTGTTGACCATTTTGGAAACTGAACTTACGAACTAATATGCAAACACGGTGCTTAGAATTATGCTCTTGGATCTCTATGGCTTATGCATAAGAATTTGGAAGCATTTCTGCCACCATTGGACAGCAGCAAATTCCAGTTTTTGGCTAAGATGCAGACCAGGTTCTTTGGGAGTTAGCATCGGGGACAGTTTTCACATTAGCAAGCTTTTGTCAGGGCTACTATCAAACGCCAATTTGGTCCAACCCGTCTACTAACTTCTCGCTGATTTGGACAAGTACTTTACAGCCCAAGGTTCGGTTATTTGGTTGGATGTTGTTTCATGACCGCCTACCAACAAAATCATTCTTGCTTCGGAGAGGCTGTAATTCAATACTTGATGATCGCTGCCCCTTTTGTTTGCATCAGGAAACGTTAGACCATGCTTTGTTGTTATGCAATAGAAGTAGCACGGTTTGGTATTCCGCACTCAGTTGGCTCGGCATTAGCTCTCCTATTCCCAACAGCAGCTACACCTTTCTACTACAATGGAAGTCGCACTTTAAATCAGGCCGATCAAGTGAATTCGGGACAGCAATATGGTTTACCATGGCTTGGTCTATTTGGACATCAAGAAACAAATTTGTATTTGAAGAGGCACAACCGATAGTGGATCACATCAGCCTTTCTTTACACTTGTGTTGGTTTCAATTTAAATGTAATAGGTGAGTTATTAGTGATGCGGAGTCAGATTTGTTTGTAAACCCATATTTTTTGCATTCTTGTAATTGACGTGATACTCTTCTTGAGTATCACTACCACATTAATAAAAGAGGGATAAGTGTTTTGTAGGCAAGCGTATGCATCAACCTAGCTGGAACATACGTCCCGAAATTTTCACCTATTCCAACCTTTTTTCCTTTGGAGGGACACACCGTTCCTCCAGGGGGTTTTCAAAAAAAAGTATTAAGAAAAAATTAAAATATAATTCTGCATGGAATGATTTTTTTTACTAATAATATTAGAGATAAATTGAATAGGAAATTTTTACCCTTTTAATGTGTCTATGCTCGAACAAAATTAATAATTTATAGATGAAAATATTTCTTAACATTTTGAATCTCTTTACTAATTTTCTAAGTTTACGGTGGTTGCGGAAAGAAATCACATATTCCCCACGAGACTTGGATACATAATTTAGGTCTGTTTTATTACTCAAATGCTCTTTTGATGTCTAACTTATTGAAATTGTCTATTTAGTCTCTGATATATTTAACTTTTGCCTATTTGATACTTGGCATATCAAATTATAGTATGGTAACTTAAGAGACTATTGAAGATCGGCAATGTTATGCATGATCAACAAAACATACAATTTCTCGAAATTATAATATAGTTATTTCACGTTTTTTGTGTTGTTAGATAGACATTTAATGTCTAAGTAATACATACACAAAATGGGTGGGCTGACCAAGGTTCGAATCCTGGCACATGCAATTATTTCAAAAAAAAGATAGACACTTAATGTATTTAAATTAAATAGATTATGTACCATATAAACATATAGTGAATACATTAGGTAGCCAATAGGTAAAAAATGAATACGTTAGATACCAAATAAGCAATTTCAATAGATCAGGTTCCAATAGAGCATTGAGTCAAATCAGAGCCAGCGTAAACAATTACGAGACCTTAATCCAAATTGTATGTTATGAGGCCCTAAATCAATGGAAGTGTAGTGTTCAATAGCAATAGTCAACTAGTTAGCAGTCAAGTGTGTGTGTATTTTTTTAGGCCCTTCAACTTTTGAGGCCCTAGACGGTTGCCTAATTAGCTTCCACACTAGGGTTGCCTCTGAGTTAAATAGACAATTTTAATAGTTTAGTCACCAAAAAGCATTTGAGTTATAGAACGGGATCAAAGATATTTAATCCTCTCTCTCAATGGTATAACATGGATTTGCTGTTGGGGTAAATGAAGATATTGTAAATTCTTGTGTACCAAGGTCCTTCTGACTACTTAACATTATCAAGTATCTGTTTGCCCGCAGATTTATCTGTGTATAAATAAATATAGTACATAATAGGGAAATGGCCAGCAAAAAAATGTTTCAATGAATTATAACGAAAAAAGGAAAAAATCTTCGAAATGAAATTTTGAATGATAATTATGAAAATATTTGGTATTTGCATTGGAGATGAATTGGATGAGAGTCATAAAATAATTGGATGACAGAGATAAATTAATAGGTCCATTCTAACTTGAATCATAAAAAATTATTTGGATGCTTGAGACAAAAAGATATGAAATGGATAGATGAAAAGTTATTGACAAATTTAAGTCCCTTTGCTATTTAAGTAAAAGTCTTTTTATATTATTTTGAAAATATGTGTGTCCATTTTGGCAGATGAGGGCATTTTGAAGAAATTTTGTGCGAAATAGAATAGCAAGTTGAAATACATATTTTATTTCTTTATACTCTATATCATTTTATAACGAAACAAGGGGACTTGAGGTCATGTGATGTACACAAAACAATTAATAGATGTCGTTGTAAATCATTTGCTTATTTTAATTGGCAAAATGACCCATGATATCCATCTCTCCATTCAAGCCTAAATGAGATAGAATTCAAGTAGGATTCGAGCACCTAAGCTTCCGTCACAAGGAAGGACTCTGATCCTAATTGAGATACAAATTATTCATGATACAACTCTATCCTATCAAGGAGGGGAATTATATTAGGAACCAGGTTCAAAGGACCGGATCCTTATATGTTTACCATGTTTCTTTAAAATCAATTTATGTTTTTACTTTTCTATTATCATATTCATTTTTAGGGCACAAGACAATTATGCAAGGATCCGATCCTTTGAACTTGATCCTTAATATAATTTCCCATTAAGGAGATATCCAAGTTAGGAAAGACGGTCCTTGTGAGACTATGATTCAAGTTCTCATCTTATTTACGATTACTCAAAGCCTATATAAAGGCTTCACATGCCAGTTTATAAGGTACACAATTCTCAATACTCGAACATAATGGGATAATTAGTCTAAAGGCAACCGCCAACCTTTACTTTATTTGTTTTGAAGGAAGCTCCAGCCGTAATCCTTTAGGATCTTGCAATGAACGCAATTATGAAATTATGACAAATCTAGAAAATTTTATATATATAGAAACACACACGCACACATTTTATTTTCCCTGAAGTTACAAATAAAATAATAGATCAGTTGATAAGCTCTCTACTAAGTATTTAATACTCTAATTATTTATTCAATATTGAATTCGTAATAAAATATAGTTTAAAATATTAGTGAAGCTTCATAAGGTCATTCTATGCGGGTGCATGTTTCATATGGTTTCCAAATAGACATTTCATATTTATTTTATCCATAATTTTGTTGAATTTATTGAAAATTAGTGGGGTCCAAGGACCCCACCCCACGCAATGTGTATCCACCTATGATTTGAAGTTTGGTGCGCGGAATCACTCTAGGCAACAAATCTTTCGAGACTAAGGAATCTAAATATTTATAAATATAGAAAGCATATGTAAATGAAATTTAAGAATTTAAGTTTATGACGCATTTCAAAAGCATTCTAGAAATGAAGAGATTTAAATAAAAATGTGTAGCACTCACTAATTAGTCGGGGAATATCATCTTTACATCTAATCATTTTGATATTATTACTTTACAACCATTCCATTGATAATAACTATAATTAAGCAGTGATTAAGAATTCATAGATGAAAGCGCGTAACGTTATAATCAATTCAAATTCCAATCAAAAACTGAAAACAGATAGCAAAGAATATAATAGTGGGCCCAAGTAATACGACATTGATTATGCTTAATTTTTTATAAATTGATAAAAATTGAGGGACATAATCTGCTTAATATATGGGGAAAAGTTGTGTTTATATTCTAATTTATATAATCATAAACTTAAATAGAAGATTGGCATTTCAATATTTCCTTAAGAAGTTTTATTGGTTTGTCAAAAAAAAAATCCTTGAGAAGTTATAGGACACAATCCCTACATGAAGCCTCGGATAAATATATTTATGTTTTTTATAATATTTTATTAATTTATGCTATATATTCAGAAATTTTTACTAAGTGATTGTTTATTTGAACTCTCCTAATTATAACCATATAAAAGTGTGAGACATTATTTGAAGTCATTAATACATAATTAACCAATATAAAAGTATAAAACAAAGATAAAAATGATCTTAAATTCATTTGTTTGTTTGTATGGTTATTTTCATGATATGGTTTTGTTAAATTAGCCTGGAACGTGGTTCCACGCACTAACTTGCTGACTGAAGTTGACTCCAACGCTACTCTCAACTGTAGTCTGAAGGTTCCTCTAAAACAACAACTGTCGTTATGAGGGACTAGCTGTGTGACCGGCGTAGCCTCTTCGATGCTTAAGTTAAATCGGATTTAAGAGAGGAAGCATAGAGGTTTTAGTGAATTTAGAATACGTACCTTTGCGTGGTGACCCAAAGGATCGTTTTATACTCCTTGAATGTCTCTTAGTCTGATTCAATAATGTGAATAAACCAGAGTTCTAGCTTGAGTGAATCTTTATCTTGTTGATAAGATAAAGTTTATCTGAATTGGGAGTTCCAATTATTGAGGTCTCTTTTGTTGACTTAGATTCTTAATTGAACTCTGCACTCCCGAGGCGTCGGGGTCGGTATAGGTGGACAAGCCGACTCAGCTTGGTAGTCGCCTAGACATTTCACTGACATTGGGGAAGACTTGGTTTCTTCCAAATTTGGGGCGGATACAGTCCGCCTGGATGATTACCGAGGCATTACTCGCGGGACGGATGGGATCCGCCTAGATTGGCAGGAACATTCCTAGCCTCATTGTAACTTCTTTCCCTGATCCAGACTGATGTAGTCCGCCTGGGGGTTTTACGTGGCATGCACGCGCCTGTCATTATTTTACCTTGTTAACAGGTTCTTTCATGATTTTTTCATGGTTCCAAGAACCATGAAATAGAACCACGGATTTGGTAGTTCTTCATGGTTCTTTTTTAAATCAAACTAAATCTTAAAAAAACCATAACATACTATCTATCCACACACGAAATTTTAAAAGAACCATACTTTACTATACTATACCGTATTGTACTTTAATGAACCATAGAGAACTATCATCCAAACAAGGCCTAGACTCGTAATTGTTGCATCCATTTTTCGTGTATAGAGTTGATTAGTAGTTGGAACGTGAAGTAAGATAACTTTCATATTGGCATCCTCTTTAGGAAATTATTAAATTATATTTAACGGAGAATTAAACATCTCAAATAGATTGATACTTTTAACAATTTAAAAAAACTCATCCAAACAAATTATATTAATAATTAAACATTGAGAACAGTGATAAGATCTCAAACAAGTATGGCATTCCGACTAGCGACCGTTAACCGATGATCGTAAATTTCGGCCAATAAACAAAATAAGTCCGGCAAATAGAAAATCACTATCTACTATTTTATGTAACAAAATGAAAATACAAAATTAGTACCAATAACATTAATAAAAAAAGTGCAAGATAGTCGATATGAAGGTGCAGTTGATTAATTACAGCATAATGCATATTGATATAATAGTTGAGATCATTGTGTTTGCCGTCGCCGAGACTTACCATGGGTGGTGAAAGGATATTCTAATGAGATTTTGAGTGTGGAAGAAAAGTTGGGAGGAGCTTCACAGCCGCCTAATTCCATCATGAAATTTCTGATAAAACTATTGAAGTATTAGAAAGGCTTTCTTATTATTTTTGTAATGATTTACAACAGTGAATATAGCTGCTTTATATAGTAGTCTAAACTGCATAATGAAAGGAAATACATTCAAGTGTAATTTTGTGCTATCCCTGTAATTGAGCTATTCCTGAAATTGTGCCTTTAAAAACTTTCTAAAAAGTATTCCTGAAATTGTGCTATCCCTGTAATTTTGTGATTGTGTTGACTAGACAGATTGGGAAACGATGAGGCTGTGATTCTGACCCCAAATTTATGTCTTTTTCTAACACTCCCCCTTATATTGAGTAGTGGGGTTTCCAGTGCACAATTTGTCTAAGATTTCTTTGAAGATCCTTCCGTTGACTGCTTTCGTTAGAATGTCTGCCAGTTGATCCTCGGATCGGACAAAGGGTAGTAAAACTTTTCCTTCTTCAATTTTTTCCATGACAAAGTTTCTGTCGACTTCCACATGCTTCGTTGGGTCATGTTGATCTGGATTTTCCGAGATTTGAATGGTTGCTTGGTTGTCACACATTATTTCACATGCTTTGGTTGGTGGAAAACCAATTTCTGTTAACAGTTTATATTGCCATAGTATCTCTGTTAATCCTCTGACAATTCCCCGGAATTCAACCTCTGCACTTGAAAGTGCAACTACTTTTTGCTTCTTGCTTCTCCATGTTACCAAATTACCACCAACAAAGGTGAAGTAGCCTGATGTGGACTTTCGATCTATCGAATTTCCTGCCCAGTCGGCATCAGTGTACCCTATAACATGTAAGTGACCATGTGTTTTGAATAGGACCCCATGACTAGTTGTACCCTTCAAGTATCGGATAATTCTCCTTACAGCTTCCATGTGCTCCTTTTGTGGCTGGTGCATGAACTGGCTTACAATCCCTACAACATAGGATATGTCTGGTTGTGTGTGGGCAAGATATATGAGTTTTCCTACAAATCATTGGTATCTTTCTTTATCGGCTAGTTCTCCTCCCTCCAATATTTTAAGCCCATGGTTTATAATGATCGATGTGTCAACAAGTTTTCCTTCAAGCATTCTTGTTTCTACCAATAGGTCTAGGACATACTTCTTCTAGCATATGAAGATTCCTTGTGGTGATCTTAGTACTTCGATTCCAAGAAAGTATTTAAGCCTTCCTAAGTCTTTCATCTCAAATTCTGTGAAGAGGTTCCTTCTTAACTTGTTGATTTCTTCCACATCTTTTCCTGTGATGATCATATCATCAACATAGATAATCAGATATGTTATGAGATCACCTCTTCATTTGAGAAACAATGTATGATCTGAGTTGGATTGAGGGAATCCATATCATTTCATTGCCACTGTAAACCTTTCGAACCAAGCTCCGGGTGATTACTTTAGTCCGTAGAGAGATTTTTTTAGTCGAAAAACTTCTCCCCCTTTGAAATTCTCTCTGAATCCTTGTGGTGCCTCCATATATACCTCTTCTTTCAAATCTCCATGTAAGAAAGCATTTTTGACATCAAACTAGTGAAGTGGCCATCCTTTGTTGGCAACTATTGAGAACAATACTAGAATGGCATCAATCTTAGCCACTAGTGAGAAGGTTTCCGAGTAGTCGATGCCATAGATTTGAGTGTATCCTTTTGCCACTAATTGAGCTTTGTATCTCTCAATCGATCCATCTAGTTTGTGTTACACTATATAGACCCAACGACATTCGACTGGTTTCTTTCCGGGTGGTAGTATGCATTTCTCCCATGTACTGTTTCGATCTAATTCCTCCATTTCTTCTTTCATTGCCTTTGACCAATTTCCAAACTTTAGGGTATCTTTGATTTTGTTAGGGACTTCTTCCTCGCATAAAGGTATGACAAAGACTTTGGCTTCCGTAGACAAACTCCCATTGGCAATGTGGGCCACTAGACACCTGGATTTCTTTTTGACAATTAGCTTTGGGGAATATTTGTCAAGTGGGACACCTCGATTTCTTTGGGGGGGCATTATAAAATCTTCTCGTTATTCCGTCTCTGGTTCTATTTCCTGTTCCATCACAGTTTCAAGAGTATCATACTGAGTAGGAATATGTTCATCAGGAGTTTCAATTGCGCTTACCTCGGAAATCAGGTGGGACTGATCTTTGGATGAGTCACTAGAATGCAAGGGCGGTGCGAAAGTGTCAAAAAGTTACTCAATAATAGTACTATTTTCCTCAACTCCTGGTTCTATATTTAGAGAATTTGTTATTTCCAGTAGCTAACTTAGTGCATCCATTTGTTCCTTCTCCCCCTGAGCACTAAGTTGGGTGTTGTAGAAGTATTCGATTTCCACAAAGTTGCAATTCATTATGGTATGTACGTGGTGGGTCTTTGGGTTGTAACACCGATATCCCTTTTGGTTGATTCCATATCTAATGAAGAGACATTTTTCTGCACATGGGTTAAGTTTGGTTTGATCTGTCTTATTGATGTGAATAAAGACAGAGCATCGAAAAATTCTTGGTTGTAAGGTTAATGGAGGAGGAATTTTAGTGAATTTGGCTAGGGTTTGGATGAGTGTTTGTAGGTCAAGGATTTTTGTGGGAAGTCGGTTGAGAAGGTATGTGGATGTGTTTACGGCTTCGGGCCAGAAATGTTTTGGTATTTTGGATTCAATGATAAGGGCTCGGGTCATTTCCAAAATGATTCTGCTTTTCCTTTCAATAACACCATTTTATTTAGGTGTATGGGGACATGTGGTTTGGTGAATAATCCCTTATTGTTGACAATGGTGCTTCATGGATGAATTAACAAACTCCCCTCCATTATCGGATCTTATGATTCGAATATTTTTTCCGAACTAGGTTTGGATCATTTTAAAAAATGGGTAAATTTTTCAGTTACTTCAGATTTATTTTTCAAGAAATAAACCCAAGTCATACGGGTGCAATCAACAATAAAAAGAAGAAAGTAGCGATAAAATTGCCCACCCATGATAGGTGAAGGACCCCATACATCTGAATGAATCAAATAAAAAGGTGAGTTTGATTTGGTATTATTGAGTTTATAGGTTTGGCGATGACTCTTAGCTAAAACACATGTCTCACGATGCCAATTATTTTGACAAAAATGTTTAGGAAACAATATTTGTAAGTAACCCGTGGATGGGTGCCCTAGTCTCCGATGTTAGATCCATGCATCTCTATCAATAGTCCCATGAGCAAGCATCACAGTTCTATTTTGAACAAATTCATCCATGAAGTACAACCCTTGACGTTCAGTGCCACGTCTAATAATCATGCCTGTCCTGATGTCTTGTAAAACACAAAAGGTAGGATGCATTAGTATAGTACAATTGAGTTCTTTTGTAATGTGACTAATTGACAATAGTTTGTGTGATAATGATGGAACATATAAGCAGTTGGACAATTTTAAATGTGAGTAAATTTCAATTTGTCTATCTCCTATAACAGGAATACTTTCTCCATTGGTTGTCGTAACATGGGTTTTCCCAAATTTAGTTCATATTTTAAAATCACATGAGTCAAAGGTCATTGTATCCATGGCACCATAATAAAAAATCCAAGACTTGTTTTTTTGAAAAGTATTTTGGATCGTGTTGGAAAAGGATCTATTTTTTATAGGTTCATTTTGGGTAATTTGTATGGTCAATGGGTTAATTTTTGAACAAAGTTTACTTGGGCTGGAATTAATAGATAAACAATCAAGTTTCGGTAAGGTTTCATTTGGGTTGGTGGGCATTTCGGTTGGGCTAGGTTCAAGGGTAAGAAAAACAAAATTAATTAGGCTGGGCTTGCTTATCTCGATTGAATTTGGCTTAAAAACTGAAAAATAATGAGGGTTTGGTTACTCATTCCTATGGTTTTCCCCTTATTCAGCCACAACTACCAGCCCCTTGCTCTCCCCTTTACTGCCGCTGTCGGTGCTGGTGGCCTCTTGGTTGTCTACAATGGTGGTTTCTTTTCCTCCGCCACTATTGCTCTTCCTTTTGCTTTCGTTTGGCCACCAATTGGGATACCCATTACTTCGAACCAACCGTCCCTTGTGTGCTTCATTTTTCCACAAAGAGTACATTTCAACTTCGATATATCTTACCAGGATGATGATCCTTTGCCGGAATTTGATTACTTCTATCCTTGTACCACCATTCCAATAGCCTCTGCTTCGATTGTGCAAAGGTCGCTGTCTATCTGTGATGAGTTTTCTCTTAACCCCAAAATAGAGGTACGAGTTGCCTCCTTTCTGACCATTGAATAGGCTGCTTCCGGTGATGGCAATAACTCTTGCTTTAGTATCTCTCTCTTGATTTGATGATTCTAAAGCATTAAAAAATTGGAATAACTTTTATTCTTGTCTGATTTTATTGTATGTGGCTATGTCAATTTCTAAAACCATTGGATTCGGCTCCCTTCTGTCGATTTTGCCCCAAACGCCTTGTAAGGTAATCTAGAAACTTTCTAACACTTGTCCATTTTGCTTCATGCCATTCACCTTTGAATGAAGGTCAAAGGTTTGAAGCTTATCTCTGCCACTACTGTAAGTGGTAACAAGCGTACTCCATAATTCCTTTACTGTTGGGAATTCAGCTAGATTCCTTGCTAGTTGAGGCTTAATATTTTGAATGAGCCATAAAAAAAATGGTTAAATCATCTTGTTCCCATTTATCAAAATTTTCATCTTCTGGATTCGGGGGGGCTAGAATCCCGATCAGGTGGCTTAGTAAAGCCTTTGACTTCCCCCAATTACTACTTTTATCATGTGAGCCCATATTGCGTAGTTCTCATTATTTAGCTTCATGTTTATGTTGAGGTTGTCTGAAAGAGACTGTTTTGAGCTTTGGTTACTGATGCTTGATTTTAACAGATTTGCTATTTGAATTGTCAGGTCGTCATTATTACCTTGGGTTTGTTTTTTTGCATTGATATCTCCGGACTTGGTAGCTGAAGACTTCTGAGTGTTTCCAGAGATTGGTGTTTTTTCACCCTCTCTAGACATGGTGGCTGGCTTCTTTTTCGGTAAGCTTGGTAAGTGATGAAGCTGTAAATTATGGTCATAGAACCATAAACCGCTCTGATGCCATGATAAAATTATTGAAGTATTAGAAAGGTTTTCTTGTTATTTTTGTGATGATTTACAATGGTGAATATAGCTGCTTTATATAGCATTCTGTATAGCCTAAGGAAAGGTAATACATTTAAGTGCCATTAAAACCTTTCTAAAAACTATTCCTAAAATTATGATATCCCTCTAATCTTGTGATTGTGTTGATTGGATAGATTGGGAAATGATAAGGTTGTGATTCTGATCCTAAATTTACGTCTTTTTATTTTACTTGAGAGATTGGATCAGGCAGTAGCTAGTCATCAGTGGCACGACTTATTTCCCAATTATTAGTTACAAAATATGAGTATGTCTTCTAGTGGCCATTCCTTGAAAAATTCATATGTGCAATGAATGGAAGTGTTTTAGTTTCATAATAACTAGAGTACCAAGATTGATTATTTTGACTTAGTGATTAGTTGTTGGAATTCTGGGAATGGGGATGTTTTTCTTTATAAATTTGTTAATGACATCTCTCTAAGGTTGGGGGAAGAAAAACAATGAGAGGTCCAAATAGCATATTATGCTGAGAGTAAAAACAATCGTGATAGAGCAGCATCTAGTTGATATATAAATACTAGGTTTCAGTTGAATCGGTTGTTTAGTGAGTAGGATATTACATGTAAGTAGAGGGAAAAAGCGTATTGGTTAAAGTGTGGTGATAATAAAACACGATTTTTCCATAATTTTGCCTCTTCTTGTAGACAAAAGAATAATATAGAAGTCATGAATGGATTTAAAGAGCATATTATTGAATTTTATTTGGCCCTTTATTTTGGTAATGAGAGTTTGGATCCTAGCATTGTCAACGATATCACTTCTCGAGTAACTTTTGAGCAGAATGATGAGCTTTGTTGTAAGGTTACTACGGTTGAAATCAAACTTTCAGTTTTCTAGATTGCATCTTGATAAAGCTCTGGTCCGGATGGCTTAAATCTAGGTTTCTATCAATCATTTTGGAGTGTTATAGGTGATGACATATGCCTTTATATTGATTCAATTTTGTGTGATGAGATCTTACTTGATGATTTGCATTGTACCACTATTGTGCTTATCCAAAAGATTAAAATTGCAACAAGATTAACTGACTTAATTTTGGTCAATTGCTCTATGTAATGTCCACTATCGTATTATCTCTAAGGTTCTAGCGAATAGACTTAAATGTATTTATCATGGTCTTATTTCGGAGAATCAAATTACATTTGTTCTGGGTAATCTCATAATGGATAATGTGATGATTGCATATGAAGTGGGTCATGCTTTACATAGGAAAATTTTTTGGGTGGATAGTCTTATGGCCCTAAAATTGGATCTGGTCAAGGCTTATAATTGTATTGAGTGGGGTTATGCCTAGGTCATTCTTAGCCATATAGATTGCTTTGATAATGATGTGTATCACCTCAGTTAATTATTTTGTTTGTTCAAATGGTCATTGATTTGGGGTAATTCATCCTAGTAGAGGTCTTCTCCAAGGGGATCCTATTTCCCATACCTCTTTATTCTTTGTGCATAAGGATTATCAAGTGCTCTTAGCTCGTTGGACAACAACGGTCTTATCCATGGATGTAAGGTGGTGAGAATTGCTCTATCTATATATCATTTGTTCTTTGCTGATGATAGTTTTATGTTCTTTCAATCAGACTTGTGTGAGTTTTGATATATAAAAGATTTCTTAAAGGCTTATGACAATTCATCTGGTTAAATGATAATTTTTAAGTCTTCTGTTTCTTTTAATGAGAATCTAGATTATGTGCATAAGCACCGTATGTTGGTTAATCTAGGTAAGTAATGAATTTGCAAATTAGCATGGTGAAATTTCAAAACATAAAATTAACCTAAAAGGAATTTCTAAGCATAGCATGAATGGTATACCCTGGCTAAAACATGGTATAAATACAACAGGTCTATAAACACTTATAAAAGAGAGTTAGTATCTAAGTAAGAGGATTACTAGGTGATGTGTGCCTTCTCTTAGCTACGGTAGAGTCATTTGTTAGAGCTATTTAGCAGAACCCCTTCAGCACTAACTTCCAAGTGTAGGACAACCTCTATGAATAGTCCAAACAAACCCCACTGACCAAAACCTTCCTTGAAAGGAAAAACTCATTAGTTAGCAAGTGGTTGCTAGATTACTTGTAGATCAACACAAAAATAACCATGAAGGATCTTTATAAAATAGAATAAGCTTTTTAAGAGTTATCGCAAAATATTTTTAGAGAAACTACGAGAGGATTACAAAATAATTTGCAAGACAAGTTAAAACTCAAAATAGAAGGCTAACTGAAGTGAGAAAACAAGGAGGGGAAGGAGGCTTTATAGCCAAACGAAAAGGAAGAATCCTTCCCCTAACCAATGTGGGATTGGTGATTTCTCATCAATCCCACATGCGAGCTATTCTAGCTCGTGTGCCAGCTTCGCGAGAAAATTGCGAAGCTGAGTATGGCATAAGGCAAACTCACAATGGGCTTGCCTTGCTTACAGCGCGGGCTTGCGAGGTTTCTCGTAAAACTACCTGCAACAAGCTTATTGGGCCTCCACATGGGCTACTTGCTGTTAGACATGATGTATGCCCTGGAGGTAATTAGGGGGATATATCTTAATTAGTTATAATGTACAAACAGTTTCAGATTATTAATAATAATAAAGGTATCTTTGATGTTTTTCAGTATTTGCTTAAATTATTTATCTCGCTAGTATCATATATATGTTGTATTATTTTTGCGCATTGATAAGATAAAGTCGATGACTACTTCATAGTTTAAAAGTGGAAGGACATAGTGGGAGCTATGTGGTGTGAGAACTGCACATACGTATTACTATAAATAGTCTAAATGTCCCTAGTCATAGTTTCATTGAGATTGGATATCAATGAAGCGGAAAGACTAGCATGTGTAGGCTTACTCCTTGGATTAGATCCAAGAAGCCAATCTCACGAGCTGAAGATGTACCCTGAATTAACACATGAATGTATTCAGGTAATATATTGGAGACCACCATAAGACAGACACTCGAAAATAACTATATCCATGTGCTGGTGTCATGTTTTATTACGATAGCAGTATAAGTATCCTTAGACCTGAGATACTAGTTACCTTATGTAGGATTTGCTTTATACTTTGGGTCATACTTATTCAAACCCTGGAAATCAACATGTTACGAGTGATTACAGTTATAGTGATGATCACATGTTGGTAAGCCGAATAATCAAGATGAGATCCATCACTCCTGATATAGTGATATAATGGGAGATGTACCTTAAGGCCTCTTATTGAAGAAACACACCCATAAACCTCTTATCAGAGTATAAGATTGATAGAATAGGTTTTTAATCAATCTTGATACATTATGGTGAGTGATGTTCTTCGTGAACAAGTCTAATTCTATGATAGCTACGTCTATTACATGAGTTAACATGTAATCCGAGCTCATTAACCTGAATGGTATGATAGAAGGAGTGTATTATATTGGTTACTATTGTAGAACCGAATCAAGTCACAAGCACGTGATGTTTCGAGTATCGGGGGATCATAGACCTTTGCTAGAAAGCCCATTTGATAGTCTAGAGCTATCGAGTTCCATATCGGTCTGGAACACTGAACCTAAAGGTTCCTAGATGGGAAGCCAAGTTTAGGATAACCTTAGTGGCTCTATACTTTAGGATCTTATGAGGTCACTAGTCCCAAGGTTTTGACTGAACTAATTCTAAGGGCTTATGTTCTATAATGATGCCAAAAACCTTGTTCCCCACTTTTTTACCGATATGATAAAAGTTCAAAATACAAACAGGTGTTGTCAATACCGCTTATCTAAATAGAAAAATGGTGACCATGGCAAGTATACAGTTTCGATGTAGTTTTAAAAGATATCGATCCCACAGGGAAGGAATTTGGTTCTAAAGACCAACTAGAGGTACGGGGTAAACGAAAATATGTAATTTTTGATTGGAGGGTTTGAATGATAGACAAATGAATAGATAGATGTATGAAGAGACTAGTGAAGATGAAAAATATAGATATTCCCTAAGAACAAGTTTAGCAGAGAAAAACATGCAAAATTATCAAGAGAATTTCACAAACTAAATAACTTCAACAAATAAGGTTCTTGACTCCCTAATATTCAATAATTCACCGCATAGCAAGATATGAGATGACTTTTATAAGTCTAGGGTAAATGAATTATGACACTTATAAGAAAGTGGATAACATTATTAATATGCTTAGTACGGGTCGCTCTCACATAACCATATTTATCAAGTTACCATTCCAAAAATGTTGGCTCACTAAACAGCATTATAATCACAGATCCAATGATTATACACAATCTTGTTAACCCCAAAATCACTCTTAAAGTTAACTCAAAAGCATATAACTTGATTAATATAAATGACGCAAGAAAACAGTATCATAAACTTCGAAATAGAAAGTATAAGCAGAAAATAGTAAAGTTGTAAGGTATGCAAGTGATAGCTAAAGTTGATCAAACCGTATCCACTCTTTAATGAGAGTCGTCAATTCCTGCAATTCTTACGTCTACTTTAAATTCGGTTTTGACTCATACAGAACCTCCGCTAGGATGCTATTCTTTGTGAATTTCGAATAAAAGAATGTTGAAGAATGAGAACTTTTATTGATAAGTGCTTTGCAATTACACTCATACAACAAACGCTCGAATTCATGTAGAAATATAGTGATCGAAATAGGAATCGAATCACTTATACATTTTTCTCGCTAAGACTTTGAATGTAGCAAAATCTAGATATTTTCACTCTCTATCTATACATGCATACTATCATTCAATGCCTTCTATTCATGCCATACCATGCACCATGAAATTGGCTGGTCTTTAACCCTATTTATAGAGTGTGAAGGGTTGCATCTATCATAACGAAGAATCGTGTCTATTGGCGAAGAGTTGCATCACTTCATTGTGATTGGATGCAAAGTCTTATCTTTATCCACAACGGAAAGGCATCTTTTCATGATTGATTGACTTCCAAAGGGTGTCTTTTCATCTGGTAGTTGATGGCGGTTAATGACGGTTGATCATTCTTATCTGGCGGTTGGTAATTGATAAGAGATAACAAATAGCCATCACAAGTCACGACAGCGAATCACATGTCGCGATCGTGACTAATGGTTGACAATCTTTCTGCTTTGAAGAATAATAAGTTGTGATCGTGAATTGGGTGTCATGATCATGAATTGCGTTTTTCTTCAAAATTCTTCTTGCAACTTTACAGATCTTCGACAGCTTCGATCCCAAGCCAAATCCTTGTGTTCCATGCATCTTTTTGCACCTTTTTCACTCTTTTTACTTAGAATTCCATCTTTGATCATTTTACTCCCAAGATTCACCTAGTTTCTGCATTTGCATAAAAAACAACTACATACCACGTGAAATCCTTTATATGAAGTATAAAATGAAACAAAACCATATCATCTTATGATTGAAAATGTCATGATAATAAGTGTAAATATACACTTATCACACGCCACACTTAACTTTTGCCTTTTCCTCAAGGTAAACCCAACAGAAGTGTAATAATAGTAATTCAAGTTCATACCTCATTTGGTGAAAGACTATCGTAGTGAGTACCACATTCCCACGTTGCATAAAATTCAAGTAAAAGTTTGAAATTTCCCACAAATTAGTAATGTTCAATTTATATAGTCCAATTGCATACCTTTGCTCTTAATGGAGGGTCAACCTAATTGCATCTTCATATAAGTGTTATATGCTCACTCAAAAATTTCATTCTCTCAAGTATAGTATAAAGTATAAAGGACAAAGGGAGCACACTTTGGAAAGTTTGATCTCAAGGCATTTTTAGGTAACCAGGGATGTTAAAAACACTCTTAGTGGTTGCATTTTATGCTCCATACCACTCTCCCCTTTTATTAGTGGTTGCATTTTATGCTCCATACCACTTTCTCTCATTTTTTTCTTTTTAGCATATGTTTTTGAAGTACAGATTCATACTTTGCACCCATTTTTCATGCTATGCTACTTTTCTTTTTTTACTCATTGAATGGTTGCAGTTTCTGCTCCGTACCATTCCTCACCTTTTGCATAACTCATTGGTTCCTCGCTTTCTTTTGATTCTTTCTCTCAATACCCTCATCCTTTATTGATCACTTTCAAAGTATTATGGCTATAATTTCCCAACACTTTAGACACACTCAATACTTATAGGACGTATTCGAGAAATGCATATAAAACTCATAGTAAGAACACTATTAGATATTACTCCACTTAAAACTTATTGGTAGCATTAAACTAAAACTATATAACTTATACTAAATCATGTTGCATTGAAATATAAATCGAAACTTACTTGGAATGTTGCTTTTGAATGTTACTCACAACTCATCCTTGCCGAATACTAAATGTTATGTTAAAACGCTCACACTCTCAACGTGTGGTCATACTCAAAACACTTTGTTCGAAATATGCACTAACATCAAACTTGAAATACCTAACACTCACAATAACCTTGGAACATATGTTAGTATAGCATAGGTATGGAAAGTGTATAAATAACACAAAAATCAAGCAAAATTTTCAAATTCTTCAATTTTTTAATTTATTTAATTTTTTATTTTTTGGGATTTTACAATTATCCCCCCACACTAAAGAACAAAATATCCTCATTGTGGAAGACTAAATTGAAAATCTAAAAACAAACAACTAGTCTAAAAATATGAAAAAGAAAAGTAAAGAAAAGAGTAAACCCGTTCTATTAAGGAGGAGAATTAGGGGGACTAGGAGTAAATTGACAATTTTGTTTTCTAAAGAAGGATAGTAATTTCCGAAGTATCGATTTATTACTTCTCTTTAGAATCTTCACATCTTTCTTCATTACTCGAAGTTTCGCTTGGCAATTATCCAATTTTTGTTGCATGCTCGCCTTCTAATCTTCTGGAGCTTCATTTCGGAGCTTCGTTTTCTTCTTCTTCTTCATCTTCTTCCTTGATCATCATAGCCTTTCCATGACGACTTCTAGCGGTTGGATCAGATGGGCCAACGGAAGATCTTCATGAGTTGAGATTAGCTTCTTGGTGCAGTTGGAGTAGGAGTAGAAGGAATATACACCATCGTTCTCTTGAAGAAGTCCAGTGTTCTTCAAGTAATTTCCATCTATATAATGAAAATACTCACCCGGTCTTTGGACATAGGGGAGTTCGTTTCTTAAACCCAAGATGATTGTGGTCATAATTTCGGCCGCTCCAATCTTGTTTCCCATGCTCATAGAATTCTTCTTCATCATGTCCCAAATAATATCCATGATTTCTGCTTTTTGCTTCATCAAAGCGCAAGAAAGAATAAACAAATCTTTTTTTGGACTTTTGTATTCTCTACTTGACAAAATATCGAAGTGGAAAGGTATTTGTGGAGTAGAAGAATGCACTCATCCTTAATAAGTTTATTGGGAGAATTTTTGGGATCGAAAACTTTCTTACTCGTTAAATCTGCCCAAACTCGATTTGGTTGAAAAGAATCCATCATGCTTGATGAATTTTCAATTTCAAATCCGAACCAAGCACTCATCATTTCTCTTATGATGGCGTAATGTCTTCCTTGGTTACGAAATTGAATCGCCCTCTTCTTCTTATCCTCAAAATCGAATGTCACTAGACATTCTAAAATCCAATCTCGATTTTGTGGAAATCTCATCTCCACAAATCGACTTAAACCCAAATCAGCAAGATACATCTCCATTTGTTCATGGAGGCCTAAGGTTTCCAAGAATACCATATCAAGAAAGATCATACCATTGATTTCCAACTTATTCAAAACTTGGAATCTCTTCTCTTCTTCACATGATCGAATCGGAAAAGGACAACCATATTCTTATTGGTAATTCGGGACTTCCCTTCTATTTGCAGCTACCTTGACACTAGGTATATTTGTTTTGAAGTAAAGGTTTGATTATAGAAGAATAGAGATGAATTCAAAACTTTTGTAAGCATCATAGAAGTTGTATGGCTAAGGGTTCAAGTTAGACCTATTTATAGAGTTCTAAAAGGTCTCTAATTGGCCAAAATAGTCAATACAGCCATTTATTAGCAATTTTGGACATCTGCCACGTGTTAAATTGCGATCTATAATGGTAATATTCTCCCCATGTCGCTATTGTGACTTTCCTCACGACAGAAATAGAAAGTTTTACTGCATAATGTCACAGGCGCGATCTATGTCGCGGTCGCGACTTTCTGCAATTCTTCTATCTTTTAAATTTTTTAGACTTAGTCCTAAAAAAACGTAGAAAAAATTGTTAAATATAAATATTTACTATTTTCATACCTGACATGATTTATGGTGAAGATAGTAATTGAACATCAACGTCTTGTTGTTCAAATTTATTTTCCAGATAAGGTTTACATCGTTAGCCATTGGCTCGAAATATTTTTCCATTTTCGGCTTTCAATTCCAATTCTCCATTGTCAAATACCTGAATAACTTCATAAGGACCTTTCCAACGAGATTTGAGTTTCCTAGGAAACAAGCAAAGTCTAGAATTATATAATAGAACTTTATCTCCGACCTTAAACTTCTTTTCCCAGTAGTTTTGCATTGTGCCATTGATAGGTGTATAGTTACACTTATTATCATGACATTTTAAAATGTAAAATGGTATGGTTTTGTTTCATTTTATACTTCATATAAAAGATTTCACGTGGTATGTAGTTGCTTTTGATGCAAATGCAGAAACTATGTAAATCTTGGAAGTAAAATGAACAAAGTGGAATTCTAGGGAAAAAGAGTGAAAAAGGTGCAAAAAGATGCGTGGAACACAATGATTTGGCTTAGGATCCAAGTGTCAAAGATTGGCAAAGTTGCAAAGAAGAATCATGAAGAAACAACACTTCACGATCGTGACACTTATTCACGGTCGCGACTTGTCACTCTTCATAAACAAAAAACTACCAAGCAATGTTCACCATCGTGACTTATGACTGTTATTGGTTATCTCTTTTCAACTACCAATCGTTAGATAACAATGATCAACTGCTATCAACCGCCATCAACTACCAACTGAAAAGACACCCTTTGGAAGTCAACCAATCATGAAAAGGTGCATATCCATTATGGATAAAGATAAGACTTTGCATCCAATCACAATAAAGTGATGCAACTCTTCGCCAATGGACACGACTCTTCATTTGGATAGACGCAACCCTTCGTACTCTATAAATAGGGTTCAACCTCAACCATTTTCGTAGGTAGAGAATTTGGATTGATAGTGTGATACATTTTAGACGTGTATGTATAGATAGAAAGTAGAAATTATATAGATTTTGCTATGTCAAAGTCTTAGAGAGAAAAATGTATAAGTGATTCGATTCCTATTTCGATCACTATAATCCTACACAAATTCGAGCATTTGTTGTATGAGTGTAATTGCAAAGCACTTTTCAATAAAAGTTTTCATTTTTCAACATTCTTTTATTCGAAATTCACAAAGCATAGCATCATAGCGGAGGTTCTGTACGAGTCGAGACCGAATTCAAAGTAGATGCAGGAATTACGGGAATTGATGACTCCCATTAAAGAGTGGATACGGTTTGATCAACTTTAGCTTTCACTTACATACCTTACAACTTTACTTTGTTTTCTGATTATACTTTCTATTTTTCGAAGTTTATGATATGTCTAAGTGTCGTAACGGGTATATCGTCTTGCATCATTTATATTAATCAAATTATATGCTTTCGAGTTAACTTTAATAGTTATTTTGGGGTTAACTAGATTGTGTATAATCACCAGATCTGTGATTTTAAAGCTATTTAGTGAGCCAACATTTTTGGAATGGTAACTTGCTAAATATAGCTATGTGAGAGTGACCCGTACTAAGCATAGTATTATAGTTATCCAGGTTCTTATAAGTGTCATAATTCATTTACCCTAGACTTAGAAAAGTCATCTCATGTGTTGATCTGCGGTGAATTATTGAATATTAGGGCGTCTAGAACTGTATTTGTTGAATTTATCTAGTGTACGAAATATTCTTGATGATTTTGCATGTTTTTCTTTGCTAAACTTGTTCTTAGGGAATATCTATATATATTTTACATCTTCTCTAGTCTGTTCATTCATCTATCTATCATCGAAACCCTCCAATCAAAATTACCTAATTTCGTTTACCCCGTAACTCTAGTTGGTGTTTAGAACCGAATCCCTTCCCTGTTGGATCGATATCTTTTAAAACTACATCGAAACTGTATACTTGAGTGGGCACCATTTTTCTAATTAGATAAGTGGTATTGACAACACTTGTTCTTATTTTGAACTTTTATCTTATCGGTAGAAAAGTGGGGAATAAGATTTTTGGCTTCATCACCGAATATAAGCCCTCTAAATTAGTATAGTCAAAACCTTGCGATCAGCCATCGTTTTGTCTTCTCTTTATAGATCTTTGCATTTTCATATGATGATAAACGTAGTTCTTATAACGTATTTAAGTCCAACTTTCTTCTTTCACCGGCTTTTTGTAGATTCATATTCAAATTCTTCAAAGCCCATAAGGCCTAATGCTCTAATTTTACCGGTAAATGACAAGCCTTTCAGTAAACCAACTTATAGGGTGTTATACCAATAGGTATCTTAAAAGCTATTCTATAAGCCCATATTGCATCATTTAACTTAGTAGAACAATCTTTCCTAGAAGTTGAGACAATCTTTTCGAGAATCCACTTAATTTCTTGATTAGAAATTTCTACTTGACCACTAGTTTGAGGGTGATATGGGGTAGAAACCTTATAATGTACTCCATACTTATACATCAAGCTTTCAAAAGTCTTATTGATGAAATGCAACCTCCATCGCTAATTATGGTCCTAGGAACCCCAAATCTACTAAATAATTGCTTAAGAAACTTAGCAACTACTCTAGCATCATTCTTACTATATGCGCTAGCTTCAACTCATTATGAAACATAATCAACTGTAACCAGAATGTAATTATTACCATTAGAGGTTGGAAATGGTACCATGAAATCTATACCCCAAACATCAAAAAGCTCTACTTCTAAGATGTTTTTCAATGGCATTTCATCTCTTCGGCTTATATTTCCTATTCTTTGACAATTATCACAATTCTGAATAAAATCTCTAACATCTTTGAACAATGTTGGCCAATAAAACCCACTCTCAAAAATTTTAGCAGCGGTCTTTGCTGGTCCTAAATATCCTCCATATATGCTATCATTGCAATGACTTAAAACTGAAGAAAAGTTAGTATCATCTATACATCTTCGAATAATACCGTCAGCACATACCTTAAATAAATAAGGTTCATCCCACATAAATGATCTAATGTCTTTAAGAAATTTCTTCTTACTATTAGAATCTCAATCAAAGGGTAAAGTATGCGTAACTAAATAATTTGCAAAGTCGGCATACCATGGACTAACAGCATGTTTAACTGACATAAGATTTTCATCTGGGAAGAGTTCATTAATATCACTAGTTTCACCTATAGGTCTCTTATCATCTTCTAAGCGAGATAGGTGATCAGCCACGGTATTCTCACTTCCCATTTTGTCCCTTATTTCTAAGTCAAATTCTTGTAAAAGAAGGATCCACCTAATTAATCTAGGTTTGGCATCTTTCTTAGCAAACAAATATCTCAAAGCAGCATGATCTGTATAAACTATTACTTTATACCCAATCAAATATGATCTAAACTTATCACATGCATATACGACTGCTAACATCTCTTTTTCCGTGGTGGTGTAATTGAATTATGCAGAAGACAAAGTGTGACTCGCAAAATAAATTACATGCAAATTCTTTTCGTACCTTTGACCTAATACACAACCAACAACAACATCACTAGCATCACATATCAATTCAAATGGTAGAGACCAATTTGGTTTAACAATTATGGGTGCCAAATATAATTCTTGTTTTAAGGTGTTGAAGGCTTTTAAACAGTCATCAGAGTAATTGGAGGCTTTAATAATTTAGTTAAAGGTTTATCTATAACCGAAAAATCCTTAATAAACCTTCTGTAAAATCCAGCATGGCCTAGAAATGAACTTATTCCCTTAACATTTATAGGAGGTAATTTCTCAATGGTCTCGGTTTTTGCTATATCTACATAAATTCCCTTCTCATCTATCTTATAACCTAAAACTATACCTTCATTAACAATAAAATAACATTTCTCCCAATTCAACACCAAAGTAGTTTCCTCACATGTAGCAAGCACTTTATCCAAATGTTCTAGACATTTTTCAAAAGAATCTCCATATACAGAGAAATCATCCATGAAAACTTTCATAATATCCTCCACATACTTACTAAAAATAGCTGACACACACCTTTGAAAAGTAGCCGGAGCATTGCACAACCCAAAAGTCATTCTTCAATAAGCAAATGTACCAAATGGACATGTAAAAGTGGTTTTGTCTTGCTCATCTGCCTTAATATGAATTTGAAAATAACCAGAGAATCCATCAAGAAAATAGTAAAATGCATGACATAATATCCTTTTTAACATTTGATCAATAAACGGTAAAGGAAAATGGTCTTTCCTAGTGGCTGCATTTAATTTTCTATAATCTATACAAACTCTCCATGTAGTTGTTATCCTAGTAGGAACTAAGTTACCCTTTTGATTCTGAACTACAGTAATACGTCCCTTCTTCAGAACACATTGAACAGGGCTGACACATTCACTATCTGAAATTGGATAGATAATTCCTACATCTAGTTATCGCAAGGTTTTGACTTTACTAATTTAGAGGGCTTATATTCGATGATGTAGCAAAAAACCTTGTTCCCCACTTTTCTACCTATAAGTTAAAAGTTCAAAATATGAATAGGTGTTGTCAATACCGCTTAAAAAAATGGTGACCACTGCAAGTATACAGTTCCGATATAGTTTTAAAAGATATCGATCCCATAGGGAAGGAATTCGATTCTAAAGACCAACTAAAGTTACGGGGTAAACGAAAATATGGAATTTATATTGGACGGGTTTGGATGATAAACGGATGAATGGATAGATATATGAACAGTCTTGAGAAGATGTAAAATATAGAGATATTCCTACGAACAAGTTTAATAGAGAAAAACATGCAAAATCAGCAAGAATATTTCGTACACCAGATAACTTCAACAAATAAGGTTCTAGATGCCCTAATATTCAATAATTCACCACAGAGAAACACATGAGATAACTTTTCTAAATCTAGGGTAAATGAATTATGACACGTGTAAGATCCTGGATAACTATATTACTATGCTTAGTACGTATCGCTCACACATAGCCATATTTAGCAAGTTACCACTCTAATGTTGGCTCACTAAACAACATTATAATCACAGATCCAGTGATTATAAATAATTTTGTTAACCTGAAATCACTATTAAAGTTAACTCGAAAGCATATAACTTGATTAATTTAAATAACGCAAAACGAATTACTCGTTATGACACATAGACATATCATAAACTTCGAAATAGAAAGTATAAGTAGAAAACAAAGTAAAGCTGTAAGGTATGCACATGAAAGCTAAAGTTGATCAAACCATATCCATTTTTTAATGGGAGTCATCAATTCCCGCAATTCATGCGTCTACTTTGAATCGGGGCTCGACTCGTACAGAACCTCCACTAGGATGATATTCTTTGTGAATCTCGAATAAAAGAATGTTGAAGAATGAAAAATTTTATTGATAAGTTCTTTACAATTACACTCATACAACAAACGCTCGAATTTGTGTAGAAATATAGTGATCGAAATAGGAATCGAATCACTTATACAATTTTCTCGCTAAGACTTTGAACGTAGCGAAATCTAGATATTACATTCTCTATCTATACACGCACACTATCATTCAATGCCTTCTAATCATGCCATAACCATGCATGACAAAATTGTTGAGTTTTGAACCCTATTTATAGAGTGTGAACGGTTGCGTCTATCCAAACGAAGAGTTGTGTCCATTGGTGAAGAGTTGCATCACTTCAATATGATTGGATGCAAAGATTGATCCTCATCCATAATGGAAAGGCACCAATTCATGATTGGTTAACTTCTAAAAGGTGTCTTTTCATTTGACAATTGATGGCGGTTAATGGTGGTTGTTAGTTCTTATCCGGCGGTTGAAAGAAGAGAAAGTTGACCAAAAACTGTCAAGGTCACGACCACGAATGTATGTCGCTACTGTGAATACTTGGTTGGCAACTTTCTGTTGTGAAGGTTAACAACTCATGACTGCGATATATGTGTCACCATCGTGACATGCCTTTTTCACATGATTCCTCTTTACGATTTCTTTGACATCTTCGATCCTTTGCCAATTCCTTAAGTTCCACTCATCTTTTTGCACCTTTTTCACTCTCTTTGCATAGATTTCCAACTTTAATCATTTTACTTCCAAGATTTACCTAGTTACTGCATTTGCATAAAACACAACTACATATCACGTGAAATCTTTTATATGAAGTATAAAATGAAACAAAACCATATCATTTTATGTTTGAAAATGTCATGATAATAAGTGTAATTATAAACTTATCACACGCCCATACTTAACCTTTACCTTGTCATCAAGGTAAAAACAACATAAGTGTATAAATTAGTATTCAAGTTCATACCTCATTTGGCGAAAGACTATTGTAGTGAGTACCACATTCACACGTTGCATAAGATTCAAGTAAAAGTTCAAAATTTCCCACAAATTAGTAATGTGCAATTTAAATAGTCTAGTTGCATACCTTTGCTTTTAATGGAGGGTTAACTGAATCGCGTCTTCATATAAATGTTATATGCTTACTTGAATATTACCTTCTCTCAAGTATAGGATATATTATAAAGGACAAAAGGAGTACACTTTGGAAATTTTGATCTCAAGGCATTTTTAGGTAACCTAGGATGCTAAAAACACTCTTAGTGGTTGCATTTTATGCTCCATACCACTCTCCCCTCTTTTTACTAGTTGCATTTTATGCTCCATACCAATTTCTCTCATTTTTTCTTTTAAGCACATGTTTTTTGAAGTACTTTTTAGTTTGCACCCATTTTTCATGCTATGTTACTTTTTCTTTTTTCGCTCATTGAATGGTTGCAGTTTCTGCTCCGTACCATTCCTCACCTTTTGCATAACTCATTGGTTATCCTCTCTTTCTTTTGATTTTTCTCTCTTAATAACCTCATCCTTTATTGATCACTTTCAAAGTATTATGGCTATAGTTTCCCAATACTTTAAACACACTCAATACTTATAGGACTTATTCGAGAATAGCATATAAAACTCGTAGTAACAACACTACTAAATATTACTCCACTTAAACTTATCAATAGCATTAAACTAAAACTATATAACTTATACTAATTCTTGTTGCATTGAAATATATATCGAAACTTACTTGGAATATTGATTTCGAATGTTACTCATCACTCATCCTTGCCAAATGCTAAATGTTGTGCCATAAGTGCTCACACTCTCAACGTGCGCTCAAACTCAAAACATTTTGTTCGAAATTTTCACTAATAACAAACTTGAAATACCTAACACTCACAATAACCTTGGAATATATGTTAGTACAGTATAGGTATGGATAAAGTATAAATAACACAAAATCAAGAAAAATTTCATATTCTTCAACTTTATTAATTTTATTTGATTTTTTTAGATTTTATATAAGTGCCCCCACACACTAGAGAGAACACAATGTCCTCATTGTAAGAGAAATAACTAAAATCGAAAACATGAAAAACAAACACCAGTCTAAAATTTGAAAAAGAAAAGAACAGAATAGAGTAAATCCATCTATGGTGAATGAGAATCTAGGGCCCGTGTCGCTATCGTGATTTCTTGTAAAACAGGAACAAAAGGTTTTGCTGTATAACTTCACGAGCGTGATCTATAGTCGTGGTCACGATCTTCTTCAATTCTTCTATTTCCTCAATTTTTAGACTTAGTCCTAGAAAAACTTAGAAAAACAAACATTTTATACCATAGTCTGCCAGTATTTTATCTCTAGAACGCACTTACCTTCCCCGACAACGGCGCCAAAAACTTGATCGCAAGGTTTTGAAATACTAATTTAGAGGGCTTATATTTGGTGATAAAGCCAAAGACCTTGTTCCCCACTTTTCTACCGATAAGTTAAAAGTTCAAAATACGAACATGTGTTGTCAATACCGCTTATCTAAATAGAAAAATGTTGACCACTGGAAGTATACAGTTTCAATGTAGTTTTAAAAGATATCGATCCCATAGGGAAGGAATTCGGTTCTAAAGACCAACTAAAGTTACAGGGTAAACGAAAATATGGAATTTATATTTGAGGGGTTTGGATGATAGATGGATGAATGGATAGATATGTGTACAGACTAGAGAAGATGTAAAATATAGAGATATTCCTACGAACAAGTTTAATAGAGAAAAATATGCAAAATCATCAAGAATATTTCGTACACTAGATAACTTCAACAAATAAGGTTCTAGACGCCCTAATATTCAATAATTCACTGCAGAGCAACACATAAGATGACTTTTCTAAATCTAGGGTAAACAAATTATGACACTTATAAGAACCTAGATAATTATATTAATATACTTAGTACAGCTCACTCTAACATAGCCATATTCAGCAAGTTACCACTCCAAAAATGTTGGCTCACTAAATAGTGTTATAATCACAGATCTAATGATAATACACAATATTGTTAACCCCGAAATCACTCTTAAAATTAACTTGAAAGAATATAATTTGATTAATAGATATGATGCAAAATGAATTACTCGTTATGACACATAGATATATCATAAACTTCAAAATAGAAAGTATAAGCAGAAAACAAAGTAAAGTTGTAAGGTATGCAAGTGAAAGCTAAAGTTGATCAAACTGTATCCACTCTTTAATGGGAGTCATCAATTCCCGCAATTCTTGCGTCTACTTTGAATCCGGTCTCGACTCGTATAGAACCTTTGATAGATGCTATTCTTTGTGAATCTCGAATAAAAGAATGTTGAAGAATGAAAACTTTTATTGATAAGTGCTTTGCAATTACCCTCATATAACAAATGCTCGAATTTGTGTAGAAATATAGTGATCGAAATAGGAATCGAATCACTTATAGATTTTTCTCGCTAAGTTTGAATATAGCGAAATCTAGATATTAAATTCTCTATCTATACACGCACACTATCATTGAATGCCTTCTAATCATGCCATAACCATGAGCTACGAAATTATTGAGTTTTGAACCCTATTTATAGAGTGTGAAGGGTTGCGTCTATCCAAATGAAGAGTCATGTCCATTGGTGAAGAGTTGCATCACTTCAATATGATTGGATGCAAAGATTCATCCTCATCCACAATGGAAAGACACCTTTTCATGATTTGTTGACTTCCAAAAGGTGTCTTTTTATCTGACAGTTGATGTCGGTTGATCGTTCTTATCCAACGGTTGAAAGAAGAGAAGAGTTGATAAAAAACCGTCAAGGTCACGACTGCGAATGTATGTTACGATCGTGAATACTTGGTTAGCAACTTTCTATTGTGAAGGGTAACAAGTCCCGACCGTGATATATGTGTCACAATCGTGACATGCCTTTTTCACATGATTCCTCTTTGTGATTTCTATCGATCTTTGACATCTTCGATCCTTTGCCAATTCCTTAAGTTCCATGCATCTTTTTACACATTTTTCACTCTTTTTGCATAGATTTCCAACTTTAATCATTTTACTTCCATGATTTACCTAGTACCTGCATTTGCATAAAAAACTACATATCACGTGAAATCTTTTATATGAAGTATAAAATGAAACAAAACCATATTGTTTTAGGTTTGAAAATGTCATGATAATAAGTGTAATTATACACTTATCATCTAGTAACTTAATAATCTCGTTCTTAACAACTTCCTTCAATGAGGATTTAATCTTCTTTGCCTTTCTATTTTGGGTTTACTATCATTTTCCAAATTTATGGAATGCATTATTATATTAGGGCTGATCCCTCTAATATCGAAAATTTGCCAACCAATACTCCTAATTCTACCCTTTATTGTTTCCAATAAATCTTCTTCCTGCAGTCCAGATAACTTACTAGAAATGATAATGATTAGGGTATTGTTGCTTCCTAAAAATGCATACTTTAAATGACTAGGCAATTGTTTTAATTCTACTAAAGGTGGTTTGTCTATGGAAGGTGGTATAGGATCATCTTCTCTAACCAATTTTTCTGTTTCAAAAGAATATTCTAAATTTTCAAGGGATTCAGTGTTGAATCTTCATGAGACGTAACATGACAAATTTCATCAACGCATGTATCAATTAAATTATCAATCATGTAATTACCACAAAACTTATCCCAGTGTATATTAGTAAACATTGTAGACACAAAATGAAATAATAAACAAATATAAATTAAAAACAAAATATAAAAACGTACAATAGTTTGTAAATAATTGATCTCTACAATGCACTTGCCTTCCCTGGCAATGGCACCAAAAACTTAATCACAAGTTTTTGACTCTGCTAATTCCGAGGGCTTATATTCTATAATGATGCAAAAAACCTTGTTCCCCACATTTCTACCGATAAGATAAAAGTTCAAAATACGAACAGTTGTTGTCAATACAGCTTAACTAAATAGAAAAATGGTGACCACTACAAGCATACAGTTTCGATGTAGCTTTAAAAGATATCGATCCCACAAGGAAGGAATTCGGTTCTAAAGACCAACTGGAGTTACGGGGTAAACGAAAATAGGTAATTATTGATTTGAGGGTTTGGATGATAGATAGATGAATAGATAGATGTATGAACAGATTAGAGAAGATGAAAAATATAAATATTCCCTAAGAACAAGTTTAGCAGAGAAAAACATGCAAAATTATCAAGAGTATTTCATACGCTAAATAACTTCAACAAATAAGGTTCTAGACGCCCTAATATTCAATAATTCATCGCAGAGCAACATGTGAGATGACTTTATAATTCTAAGGTAAATGAATTATGACACTTATAAGAACCTAGATAACATTATTACTATGCTTAATACGGGTCGCTCTCACATAGCCATATTTAGCAAGTTACCATTCTAAAAATGTTGGCTCACTAAACAACGTTATAATCAGAGATCCAGTGACTATACACAATCTTGTTAACCCCGAAATTACTTTTAAAGTTAACTCGAAAGCATATAACTTGATTAATATAAATGATGCAAGATGAAATACTTGTTATAACACATAGACATGTCCTAAACTTTGAAATAGAAAGTATAAGTAGAAAATAAAGTAAAATTGTAAGGTATGCAAGTGAAAGCTAAAGTTTATCAAACCATATACACTCTTTAATGGGAGTAGTCAATTCTCGCAATTCCTACGTCTACTTTGAATTCGGTCTCGACTCGTACAGAACCTTCGCTAGGATGCTATTCTTTGTGAATTTCGAATAAAAGAATGAAAACTTTTATTGATAAGTGCTTTGCAATTACACTCATAAAACAAACACTCAAATTTATGTAGAAATATAGTGATCGAAATAGGAATTGAATCACTTATACATTTTTCTTGCTAAGACTTTGAATGTAGCGAAATCTTGATATTTTCACTCTCTATCTATATACGTATACTATCGTTCAATGCCTTCTATTCATGCCATACCATGCACCACAAAATTGGCTAGTCTTGAACCCTATTTATAGAGTGTGAAGGGTTGCGTCTATCCTAACGATGGCGAAGAGTTACATCACTTCATTGTGATTAGATGCAAAGTCTTATCTTTATACACAATGGAAAGGCACCTTTTCATGATAGGTTGACTTCGAAAAGGTGTCTTTTCGTCTGGTAGTTGATAGCAGTTAATGGCGGTTTATCGTTGTTATCTGGCGGTTGGTAGTTAATAAGAGATAACAAATAACCATCACAAGTCGCGACTACGAATCACATGTCACGATCGTGACTAATGGTTGACAATCTTTCTACTTTGAAGAATAATAAGTCACGACCACAAATGGGTGTCACGATCGTGAATTGCGTTTTTCTTCAAAATTCTTCTTGCAACTTTACCAATCTTCGACAGATTCGATCCTAAGCTAAATCGTTGTGTTCCACACATCTTTTTGCACCTTTTTCACTCTTTTTACATAGAATTCCATCTTTGATCATTTTACTCCCAAGATTCACCTAGTTTCTGCATTTGCATCAAAATCAACTACATACCACGTGAAATCTTGTATATGAAGTATAAAATAAAACAAAACCATATCATTTTATGATTGAAAATGTCATGATAATAAGTGTAAATATGAACTTATCAGTCACACACTTTGGGTTTTTACTAAACTAAGTAAAGAACCTATAAACTAGGTCTATGCCGAGAATATTAAGTATGTCCAAATCATTAGATGAATTATTAATTGGTTATGCGAGTGGGACCCGCAAACACGGGTTGTTCATGGGTGGGGCCCGCGCGGCTACCTCGCTTGTATTAAAATGCTGTCAACCAACGGGTTCTTCCTTAATGGAGGTTTTGGTCGATGAAGATTTGTGTGGATCAATCATAGAGGTTGTCAAGATTAGAAGCTAGTGCTAACAAAGTTCTACCGAATTGCTCTAAGGGAACGATGCACTAAGGGAAAGGCACGCATCAACTGGTAATGCTCTTAACTTAGATTCTAGGTTTCTTTTAATAAGTTTTATAAACCAGATAGAATCTATGAAATATTTCAACTTAAATTATATCAATCATGTTATGCTTAGGAGAACCTTTAGGATTAATTTGAAGTTTTGAAATTCTACCTTGCAATTTTACATGTTCAATTACTGTGTTGATTAATAAGAAGTTGTATCAGAACTTGCCTTATGCTATGCATGATTGATTATAAATGTTGAAATTGATATTTTGAATGAATTGATCAAAGTATGCTATGTATAACTTAGGTTTCAATTCATGTTATAATAAATGATGTGATTTAGATTAAAGTTTTGCTCAAACTTAGTCTAGGTGATTATCATATAAATTAGCAATGGTTTACCACATGTGTAAATGCTTTAATTGAGACGTCCCGTACTTCACTCAATTAAAGAACAAAATCTTTAAATCGTAGTTGTCTGTGGTACAGGGAACATAAGTGCCCATGGTTATTTCGGCAAGGAATTGACTTGGCCGCTCATTCACTTTAAGGGGGCCTCTCCTACCTGGAAATCTCCATCGGTATTAGGTTTAAGTGTACCCAAGGGACTTTTATGACTTAGTTGATTTCTAGTATGGGAACCGGATTCTGCATATGGTTTTACAAACGTGGTTTAAGTTGTTAAATTAAAACTTATAGACATAGGTGTAAGAAATTAAACATGGACCTTGTTTGTTTTACATGCTATGTGGAGTCTTGGCAGAATGGAATGATTATGACGTACCAATCTTGAGTATGTTCCCTTAGATTAATAATTCCAAATAGCCCAGAATTATTATTATCATAATCATATCCATCGTATAAGACCTAGACTAGGTTGAGACCAGCAACAACAATAAAATTCCTACAACAATATTAAGGCGGTAGATTGTCTTCCCATTATAAGTCGTGATATGAACCTTATTAACAGATGTAATGACATGTACAACATGCTTTCCTTTAACATGTGTTTGGTCATGAAACTAGATGGGGTTAATGCCTTAAACAAAATGGGTTAGTTGTCCATATCATTAGAGCTAATCCCATATTGGAGACACATTTGAGGAGTCGTACAATCGGGTACACATGTCTCGAGAAAGAGAACTAAAATGGATTAGTAATTGCATGGGATGCAAATGGACGGGTTCCAACCATGGTTGTCTTGTTATGGCATGACCTGCTAAAGCGGGGGGTTATGATGAGTGGTTATAGATGCTACCTACTAAAGAAAATTAGTTGGACCAAATTTCTCGAATTTAAAGAGGAGGGGCAATTTGAATGTCAAGAAAATGGTAGGAATTATGTGTTTAATTAAAGACCTTATATTAAATGCATGTACATATACTAATGTTTAAACAATTTCTATCTTATATCTAGGTTGAATATGAACACTAACACTGAGAAGCATCCCATTGACAATAACTTTTTTAAAGGAGACAATTTTCATGAGTGGTTTGAGAGTGTGACAAGGTATAAAGATCTTTGGTTTGGATTATGTACTAGATAATCCATATCCCGAACTTCCCAGGGAAGATCCTTTCATTTATCAAATAGATAAGTTATTCGCAAGATTTTGGCTATACTCGTTCCGAAAGGCTTATCCCCGGTAACGGTGCCAAAAACTTGTTCGCCACTTTTCTACTGATAATATAAAAGTTCTTTATATGAACAGGTGTTGTCAGTACCGTTTATCAAATAGAAAAATGATGATAACTGCAAGTATATAGTTGCGATGTAGTTTTAAAAGATATCGATCCCGCAGGTAAGGAATTCGGTTCTAAGGACCAACTAGAGTTACGGGATAAAAGAATATATAATGATTATAAGGTTAAGGGTTTCGAATGGTGAACAGATGCATTAACAGATTAGATGCAAATTATATTCCATAAGAAAAAAGTATGGTAGAGTAAAATATGCAAAGTAATCAAAGTTGTTTTAAACACTAGATAACTTCAACAAACTTGGTTATAGATGCCCAAATATCCTATAATTCACCACAGAGCAACACATGAAATTACTTTTCTAAATCTAGGGTAAGCGAATTATGACACTTATAAGAATGTGGATAACAATAATACTATACTTAGTACGGGTCACTCTCAAATAGCCATATTTAGCAAGTTACCACTCCAAAAATGTTAGCTCACTAAACAGCGTTATAATCACAGATTTAGTGATTATACACAATCTTGTTACCTTGAAATCACTCTTAAAGTCAACTCAAAAGAATATAACTTTATTAATATAAATGATGTAAAACGAACTACTCGTTATGACACATAGACATATCATAAACTTTGAAATATAAAGTATAAGTTGAAAACAAAGTAAAGTTGTAAGGTATGCAAGTGAAAGCTAAAGTTAAAGGAACCGTATCCACTCTTTAATGGGAGTCGTTAATTACAACAATTCATGCGTCTACTTTGAATTCGGTCTCGACTTATACAGTACCTCGAATAAATAAATGTTGAAGAATAGAACTTTTATTGATAAGTGCTTTGCAATTACACTCATACAACAATCACTCGAATATGTGAAAAAATCTAGTGATCGAAACAATAATAGAATCACTTATACATTTTTCTCACTAACACTTTGAACTAGTGAAATCTATATATTTCACTTCTATACATGTTATACACTGCTACTATTCATGCCCCCCCCACATGAAAATTGTTGGTTTGGGACTCTATTTATAGAGTGTGAAGGGTTGCGTCTATCCAAACGAAGAGTCGTGTCCATTGGCGAAGAGTTGCATCACTTCAATGTGATTAGATGCAAAGTTTCATCATCATCTTCAATGGATAGGCACCTTTTCTAATTGGATTGCTTCCAAAAGGTGTCTTTTCGTTTGACAGTTGGTGGCGGATGATGGCAGTTGATTATTTTTATTCGGCGGTTGGAAGTTGAGAATAGTTATCCATAAGCGTCACAAGTCACGAGCACGATATACATGTCACGATCGTGAACAATAGTTGGTAACTTTTTGTTTGTGAAGAATGATAAGTCGCAACTGCGAATGGGTGTCACGATCGTGACACGTGCTTTTCTTCAAAATTCTTCTTTGCAACTTTACCTATCTTTAACAACTTCGAACCTAAGCCTATTCCTTGTGTTCCACGCATCTTTTTGCACCTTTTCCACTTTTTTTAAATAGAATTCCATCTTTGATCATTTTACTCCCAAGATTCACCTAGTTTCTGCACTTTCATAAAAAACAACTACATACCACGTGAAATCTTTTATATAAAGTATAAAATGACTTTGAACCCTATCATTTTATGAGTAAAAATATCAAGATAATAAGTGTAATTATACACTTATCACATCCCCGCACTTAACTTTTTCCTTGTCCTCAAGGTAAACACAATAGAAGTGTATAAAATAGTAATTCAAGTTTGTAACTCATTTGGCGAAAGACTATTGTAGTGGGTACCACATTCCCACATTGCATAAAGTTTAAGTAAAAGTTCAAAATTTCTCACAAATTAGTAATGTGCAATTTAGATACTTTAGTTCCATACCTTTGCTCTTAATGGAGGGCCAACCGAATTGCGTCTTCATAGAAGCGTTATATGCTTACTCGAATATTTCCTTCTCTCAAGTATAGTATAAAGTATAAAGGACAAAGGGAGCACGCTTTGAAAAGATTGGTCTCAAGGCATTTTTAAGTAACTTAGGATGTTAAACACTCTTAGTGGTTGCATTTTGTGCTCCATACCACTCTCCCCTTTTTTTAGTGGTTGCATTTTATGCTCCATACCACATTCTCTCATTTTTTTCTTTTAACCTTTTTTTTGAAGTACAGACTTGTACTTTGCACCCATTTTTTATGCTATGCTTTCTTTTCTTTTTTTCACTTATTAAATTGTTGCAATTTCTGCTCCGCACCATTCCTCACCTTTTCAATAACTCATTGGTTATCCTCTTTCTTTTGATTTTTCTCTCAATACCCTCATCCTTTATTGATCACTATCAAAGTATCATGGCTATAGTTTACCAACACTTTAAACACACTATGAGCGGATGACACGGAGAGGTGGGCCGAGAGCACGGGAATTCATAAGCGCGGTCCACCGCGGTGTTTGGAAAAGAAGCACAGGGTCGGGGACCCGAGAAAAAGGTTGAAAGAGAAAAAGGCAAAAACTTTTAAGATCGGTTCGAACCCGAATCCGCCGTCTCTTAGTGTGGAGTCACCACTTGGATTAGCTCTTTCTAGGAATTAGAGTCCTATGAGGCTTAACGTCCGGGGGACGGCCCACCAAGACACAGAGATTCAGGTTCGGGATAAGTTACTTATTTCTCATTGAATCACATTATATTACATCTATAGAAAACCGTGTTCTTTTAATTTTGCATATTTGCACTTAGATCGTTTTTTTTATTTTAAATGCATGGTTCACGCATAGAAAAAGCAATAAATCATCCACAAAGTGGAAAAATAAACCATCCATAAAGTAGTAAGTAATTGCGGAAAATAAAAATTACAAGGCTTTCAAAAATCGGGGGATGCAACCGCCCGCTACCCTATTAATTACATTTTCCGTAAAAATATGCAATACCCAAAGGAAAATAAATCCTAAGCATACATCTAACCTGCATCCACAAATGTAAGCATGAAATATGGCACATATGTTCGATTTGATTTTAGCGAGGCCCGTGTGGCCTAATTAAAACATCAATGATTTTAAAGTTGTTAATTTAAATAAAAATAGTTCATTTTTATTTACACGTATGTTGGTCAATTTTATTAGTGAAAATGACCGCATGGCAAAAGGTGAGGTCTGTTATTCGGGAATATATTTTATTCCCTTCGTGGGGGTATTCTAATACAAAAATTAAAAA
>CATIWQ010271546.1:0-14280 GCA_949673415.1 Euphorbia schlechtendalii | reverse complement strand
ATATATATATATATATATATATATATATATATATATATATATATATATATATATATATATATATATATATATATATATATATATATATAACCCTTAAAAATTATTAACATAATTATGAGAAACTTATACCATCATACAATTTCTATTATTTTCTTTCTTAAAAATTTAACCTTATATGACATTTTCATTATGTTTTTTTGTACTATTTTAAACATGTGAAAATTTTGATTTGTATTATCCCAAGTTTTGGTTCCTAAGTTTTTTAACTTAATTAAGATTCAAGTTTACATATTTATACTCACCTGGTATATATGCTCTTATCCCTTACGTTATTTTGTTGGTTTTTTAAATATCTTATCTTAATTTATCATTATATCTCAAATCGTTTATTTTTTTATATACCGTTTAAGAGTTTTTTGTTCGTCTCATTTTTATCTTTGAAATGTCATCCATTGTGATATACTTTCTCGAAACTTTTTTTCAACAGTTCAAAATCTGATAGAAAGTGGTAGGATTATGGTAGGAAACTGGTAGCAAACATTATTATGTTAGATAACTAGTACAAAAGCAATAAACAAACAATTATAATATTATAAGAAAGATATTATACTAAATTCACATGTGCGCATCCTACCAAATGCTTACCTGATAACTTCAAAAACTTATTTTGTTCAATATTTGGTTGTAATGTGGTAGGAACATTATATTTCATTGGAAATTTGTTTATCCATCAATATCTATAAGGAATCTTATATTTTGTTGGAAGTTTGTTCATCCATCAATAATTGGTAGGAAAGTGGTAGGAATCTTATATTTCGTTAGAAGTTTGTTCATGCATCAATATTTGGCAGGAACGTAATAGGAACTTGGTAGGAACCATATATTTCATTGATATAATTCAAAAACAGAATTCGAAAGCTATAAAATTTGTGAATTCAAAAAACTATCAACTTCCTAATAGGTAGCTACCATATACTCTAAAAATAATAATGCAAAATGTCTTCAATTGTTATTTCTCCACCAATCAGGCAATTCATCAAACACTTTATGTACAAACTAGAAGGCCTTGCATTCTATTGAATCAAAACAAAAATTCAAACCTTCAATGATAACAAAATTTTAAAAGATTCAAAACCAAGAGGAAGAAGACAACAACGTTACAAACCTACAAAAATTCAAAATGAAAATTGAATCAAATACAAAAAAATAGATAAAAACATAATCACAATTTCAAACTAAAAAATCAAAAATACATTATGCAAAAAAGAACATAGCAGCAGGGACGAGAAACATCGAAGTTAACGAAGTATATGAAATTGGAAAAAATTTCAGATCAACAAAATAGAGAAGAGAAGAGAAGAAGAGAAGGATAATCAATGCAGAGAAGAGGAAATTGATTCAAAGGAAATGATGATTATGAGGGTTGAAACCGTTTATAAAGAACGTACAGAGGAAAAATTAAACTTAGAAAATGTGATATAATGCAAGGAATTAGTAAGAGGGTATAATGTAAATATTTTGCCCCGACTATACATTCATAATAATTTCCCTTTCTTTTCTTTTGTATCAATTCTTGTCTCTTCTTCCTCTCTTAGGACGATTCTCACTGCTGGCTCTGAAACGCCCGACGGATTACACCTACGATTCTCTTTCCATTCATTCCTTCCTCTCGCGACCCGACCAGTTTACAGATCGTCTTTAACTCGTTATCGGAAAATATGGAAGAAGAAATCCAAGCTCGAATGCATGATTCCAATTTCGACACTTTGTTATCTCCTTTTTACTGCTTTCTTTATATGCATTTCTTCATATGGGTTCCTCTGTTCTTCCAAATCTAGTGTATGCTTGTGTTTAATTAGTTGTTTTACTTTTTGGAGCAGACTGAATTTTATACTCCAACAACCTCCAAGTCAGAGCTCATGAGTCATTTAGCACGGACTATGGCTTGATGATTTGTTAGTGCTAATTAATTAGTTTGTTTGTTAGTTAATTAGTGAAGAAGGCCCAATCCTGACAAATTGAGGATCCTAGGCAAAATAATATAGAAATTATTAAAATGGGCCCTTGGTAAAAAATTATGTTAAAAATTAAATATTTTGTTAATACTAATATTCGATCCCATAACCTTTTGTATCCATAACAAGTTTCCTACCAATTCATCTACCATTAATTATTGTTTAGTTTTATCGTTTTAACATTAACTACTAAAATTATTAAAAAAAATATTTTTCGAACCCCTTTCAACATGGGCCCTGGGTGGTGGGACCCCTCAAGGCTGGCCTGGGAATGGGTGTAGTTGTCATTTAGCTAATTATATTTCCGATTGAGCCGAGACTTGGAAATTTATTACGCACATTAATTGTTTGATAAAATACTTGAATGAACAAGAGAGATTTCGAAGGATCTTAAGAGTTGCTAGATACTACCTCCTTTCATGTGTTGCTCTTGTTTTCATACGGGTTACAATACTTTCATGTGAAGATTTTTTTTGTGTGTGAAATTAAGTACTAAGGTAGATTTGAAGTATCTAAATGTTTATAACACGATATTTTTTTACTGATTTTGTTGTTGTTGTTTGATATCACTTTATACTAGTTGATCATTGCATAATTTAAAGTAATTCTGAAAAATGGATAAATAAGGTGTATAAAAGTCTTAAATCACTCTTATACCGAATATAAGATCTCTTATACCAAGTATGAGACATTCATGATTAGATAGAAAAAAATTGGTATAAGAGTCTCAAACCAAGTATAAGGCTTTCAAGCGATGGTTATTGCGGGAATTTTAAAAGCAATTGCAAAAACGAATGGAAAATAAGTTGTCTGAAAATCTTATACTTTTCTTATACCGAGTATAAGGCCTCATGAAAAGGTAGGAAAACTAGTATAAGAAAAAAAGTATGTAAAAGCATAATTATTAAAAACTTTTGAATATGGTAAATAATTAAAACCTCCTTGAATTTTGACTAAATAAACTAGTACCTCTTTATGTTTTAAAAAATTACTTATACCTCACTATGTTTTATCTTTGTCATACTATAACCTCCTTACATCTTACTTTATGTGTTTTTCTATTAAAATTATTAACATAACAAGTACATGCTGGTATATATAATTTTATATTGTTACTAATACGATGTCTATAATCATGGAAATTATATTTTTGCAATTAATAAGACTTTTTTTGTAAAATTTAATGTATAATTGCACTGGATAAAATAATAATAATAAAAAATGTTTTAGAGATTATTTTAAACCCTAATATTTTAAAATATGATATATAAAACTAATTTTTGTTCATAACTACATATTGTGTTAAGAAATTCAACATAAAAATGAATAATATAATACAAGGAGATTATAGTATGACGAAAATAAAACAAAGAGAGGTGTAAGTGATTTTTTAAAACACAGCGAGGTATTAATATATTTTATCAAAACACATGAAAGTTATAATTATTTACCCTTTTAATACAAAAGCAAAATAACAAACCGAAAAGAGTGGGCATGAACGGGCTAGTTAAACATGTCTAGTTAAAACCGATACAAATCTTAATTTGGTTTATCATGATTATGGTGCCTTCAATTTTCTTCAATTCAGTTTTGGAACCAAACCGACTTTGACTAGACCCTAGTTAAAATTCCAATGATTAAAAATAGCACTCCATGATGAACTAGATACACTAAGAATTTGTGGATATTCATTCATACGATCCAAACAAGATCTTCATTACACATGTAAATACTATATTCCGTGATTTTGTAAATACTATAGTTTCCATAACAAACAATTTTATCTCCTAGTAGCCAACACAAAAGATAAAGCACACACAACCAAACAAAAGTTCTTCCTTACCATTATGCAAGACCGTAATAATCAATCAGAATAGCCCTTAAAACAAGAACAGCACTCAGGTGCACTATAAACTATTGCGTTGTTTGATCTGCGGAATTGAATAGATATTCCCTTTGGAGTACTAATCTATTCCGCGAATCAAACAACACCACTGAACTAGCATATCTCATCCAAGAGCCAATTATCTTTCTCCTTCGGCCCGGTCGGCCCCTCCTCTCCATAAAGCTCAGTTGGAAATAAATCAAACAAGTTCTCCACAGAAAACCGAAAGAAAAACGGCAGTAGATTGATTATCTTTTCCACTTCGGATCTCGAATCATACATTATAGTCGGACCCCATTCTCTCATGTAATGCAACCAGCACGGTTCCTGAACAACTCCTTCTCCAAGGTACTCTGCTGCCACGACTTTATACCTGTTATTCGACTCGATATAATACTCGCTTCGAGCAGTATCATTTCTCAGCCCAATCCCGAGTTTTGATGACCCTTGAATATATGTACCGGCATGAGGATAACTAGCATGCCCGTGTTTCGATGAATAAACGACGCACCGATTCCCTTCTATGAACTCCAATTCCGAGACATCGACCCATCTCCCTCCACTGTGCTCCGAGAAAAAAACTTGCCATAGTTCGCCAGTGAAATTGCTTATTCGAAGGGTGTAGTGCTCCCAGTCACCGGTATGTTCGCCAATCTTGACCAAAGGTATAGTCATCAGCCCGACCTTGATGGTTGACGGCCCGTTGAACGGACAAAATATCCACATTACTATGTCAGTAAAGGTTCCGCCAAGTGCCGGCTTCACATGAACGTAAAGTTCGGAACTTCCCATGTCCCCCCTTTTGATGTGATTTCGCGCTTCGTCATCGTCTGGTAAATCTATCCAAAACGCACCGTCGTTTTCGCCCCCAGGAGGTAAAATCGAGCCGTTGTAGTCAATTGAGAGTCCTTTTCGGGTCCCGTCTTGGTATAGAAGTGCCCCATTTTTGAAGAACCATTGTACTGATGATGGCAAGTACTCTTCGTCGGGATGGAAGTACACGATAGGACCATAGTGATTGATAAGTGAGTGAATCTGTTCGAGATTCGGCATCCCATTTAGTTTGCTGTCGAGATTTTTCAAACACGAAACCTCTAAAATATCGTCGCCCGAACCCAAGAATGTGCCGCAGTAAAAAGTCCCGACAGAAACACCGGTAGCGAAAATTCCCCTCAAGCAAGGTCTTGTATTCCAAACCTGAAATTCGTCCTTGAAAGTTTTCGAATCTGTGGAAAATATGTGATCATAAGTTTCACATTTTTCGGTAATGTCGGTTCTTACACATCTTACTGCATCCACATCGGGCTCATTCGGCTCGTTAGTTACCACAATGCCCATAGCCCTATAACCACCAGGCGCATTTGGAAGCCAAAAGTAGCCAGAACCATCGTTGTTTAAATTGGAACTCCAAACCAAGGAGTAGTTAAGTGGCTTCTTTAATGGAGGAGAGTCAGGGTTTTGTGCATTGGCGACACTAGCCACGAGAACATAGCCTCTTAACGGCTGATCATTGGATTGACAGTAGTAACCAAGGCAGTGGAATCCATCAGGAATCTCGATAGGCTTATAAAAAGAATATCTTGTCTTTTTTCCTCGCAAGGAACTGCAGCTCCAAACACTCTCAAACTGGGTAATCTTTACAACTTCGATTTCTCCGAGGTTTATCTTTTGAGTACTAAACCCTCCACCTGACAAGAAACCCGCACGTAATAGAAGGAATCAGGGAATCATTAATCTAGCCATTGGACAATTCAATTTGCTAACTCAGGTATCAATGCATTAAAAAAAAATCCCCAAAGGTGGCTTATTACCACTCATAGTTAAAGGGCCAGAAGGGACTGATTTCCCATTTCATTTTCAAGTTTTCCCAACTTCGGAAATGTATAGCAAACGGACCCTAATTTATGAGTATTAAGAGTCAACATGTTTTATGAAAAGTTTATAAAATAATTTGTGAATAGAGTTTTTCAAACTCTGACTGCAATATTAAGTAAGCGCAAAATCGGAGTAATTCTCTAGACAAGTCCATTAAGGAACGGTCAGTTGAATGATTGACTCCAAGCTCCATTGTTTAAATAAAAAACACATGTATATAAACTTGGGGAATCATAAAGAAGGTGTGATTCTCAAAACTTCACCTTTTCAATTTTTAACTTACATAAATAATTTTTTTTTTAGAAGTCTTGAGAAATTATCCTAAAGCTAAAAGTAAAAAAAGAAAAGATAGATTTCATGCCTTGTTATATGAAGGACAATTATAAATATGCTTTGGAACTTTAATACTTTGGGTCTGCTCACAAAGAATGCCAAAATCTAATTACTCTTAAAATTCAATCGATTTGGTAAATTTGTGTGATAAAAAATTAGGAACCGTGAGCTTTTTATCTCAAGTCAACCAGAGAAGCAATATTTTGATTCCCAGAAAGTTAATAAATATCATCTAAAGCCCTCAGAGTGCCTATAGAAACAGTGACTGCTTATATGAATTCATCAGATTTTGAAAAGCAAAATACATGCCCAAAGACCATGAACTAGTAGTTAAGCATGTTTTCCTTGATTCAGAATACACAAACATTATTGAATTTTGAAAAGTCAACCTGATCACTTCCTGCCAGAAATCCAGCAAAATTAGTGTTTGGAACCCAAGATTTGAAAGAATTCAATTCATTAAATTGTATACCCTATAAGCTAATATAAAAATAAGAAAAGGGGAAAGAAAAAGGGAAAGTTCATACCTTGAGGCCAGTGGGGGATTGGGGCAGGCAAAGAGAAAGGTTTAGAGTCGGGAAAGTACAAGTCAGAAACTTGATTCCAGTAAAAACAATCACACCCGAACATCTTCTAGAATGAATTTCAACGTATTTAAGAATCAAGCAAAGAAGCAAAACCCCAATAATTGTTTGATATTTGAAAAGCAAATATGAAGTCAAGACTAGTCCTCCCTTCTCTCTCAGCTGAGAACAATAAAACACAGAAATAGAAGAAAAAGAAAAACAAAAGGTGATTCCTTTCCGCCTTAGAAACCCTCTCTCTCTCTCCAAGTCCAAATTAGAACAGAGTTATGGAATTAAAGAGGGAGAGAAATAGTGGCAGGCAGGCAGGCAGGGTAGGCAAGGCAAAGAATGGAGAAGTGAGAGAGAGATTGCTGATGTTCTACTCTTCTTTATTGAACTTGCTTCCTTCTTATTTATGCTTTCATTTATTTCTCACGTCCTTTTCAAGGCCCGTGATTACACGCTCTTTTTTTTATTTTTGATTTATTAAGCTATATTGACACATAGCACTAATTGACACATAAATCTTATGGACCGTTGATTTCTGCTTCATCAGATCAAATGGTGGATAAACGCCCTCTTTCTAACTTTGCTCTGTCTCTGTTACTGTTACGCTGTTCTTTTCATGATCCATGTCTCAACTGACACGGGCCCGACCTCGACCATTCTAGAGTTGCCGGATTTCCGAGGCTTTCCCGGAGCTTAATCATCACGGCGGTGTCGCCGTCTTGGCCGTCTGCAAGAATGAAAACAGGCGATCAGATAAGGGAGAATAATCGAACCAGTTGCGTTTTTCATATCAATTTTAAAATTGAGGGGAAAATTCAGATTGTAGAGATAGAAATAGAAGCTAAGTTTTTTGTTTTTGTTATCTGAATTTTGTTTATGTGATTTGGCTCCAATAAAATGGTTTTGAAAAACTCTAGTTTTGTACTTTTAATGTGAATTAAGGAGTCTGTAATTTTGTGGATATAGTGATAAATTGAAAACTTATCGAAAATTATTTTGATGTCCAACTTTTATACTATGGTTGAATTACATGTATTTTAAATTTTGAATAAAATACATTACGTAATGTTATTATTTTTAATGAAAAATTAAATTTTTCTCTTTTTATTGAAAGTACTCCAGGTTGGCGAGGTGCAGAACAGTTCCTATCAAAGAAAAGAGAGTTGGGTGATATTCGCAAACATCAATCGGATTACTGGAAGCATAGATAAAAAATAAAGTGGTTAAAAGAAATGGATCAGAACTCTTCTTACTTTCATCGTGTTGCTTCATCACGACAAAGACAGAATTCATTTCAACAATAGCAGAATGAAAACGGAGAGTGGACTAGATGGGGTAGTGGCTTAGAAAATCTAATACAATCTTTTTACTCGAACTTATTTACATCTCGGGGCACCCATTTTGACCACATCGTATCACTTGTTGAGATAAAGTTAGATACTGAGGCTCAAGCTGATTTACAATGTCCGTATCTTGTTGATGACGTTAGGCATGACATATTCCAAATGAACCCAGATAAGATACCAGGTCCGGATGGCTTTAACCCGGGTTTCTTTCAGAAGTTTTGGGATGTTGTTGGTAGCTATGTAACTTCCTTTTGTTTGAGTTGTTTGCATAATAAGCATTTTCCGAATAGCTTGAACGATATAAATATTGTTCTTATTCCCAAGAAGAAGGTCCCATCTACTATTTCAGATCTTCGACCCATTTCTTTATGTAATGTCCATTTCAAGATTATGTCAAAAATGCTCACTAATAGAATTCAATTTGTTATGAATTCCATCATTTATTCATGAGAGGTTAATAACAGACAATATTCTAATTGGTTTTGAGGTATGACACTACATGAATAAAAAACGACAGTGGATTTCTGGCATGTGCTCTTTAAAGGTAAATATGTCCAAGGCTTATGACAGAGTTAAATGGGAGTTTGTTTAGGCTATGCTTACTAAAATAGGCTTTCCTAAGTTCATTACAGATCTTATTATGTTGTCAATTTCAAGGGTTACTTATACTATTAGCCATAGACTTGGTAATTTTAAAAAGATTATTCCTCAACGGTGTCTACGCCAAGGAGATCTATTTCACCATATCTTTTCATTATGTGCTGAGGGTTTATCAGTGTTGATTCAAAATCTTATTGCTTCTGATAGCCTTCACGGTTGTAAGATAACACATGTTGCTCCAATTATTTCTCATTTGTTATCTACCGATGGTAGCTTATTCTTTTTCAAATCATCAATAGAGGAAGCAAACACGATTAAAAAAAAATTTTTTACCACTATGAGATGGCCTCGGGCCAACAGATCAATTACAGTAAATCATCAATTGTGCAGCCCCAATGTTGATGGTGGTACTCGTCAATTGATTGCTACTTGCCTTGGTGTTAACATAGTAGAGGAGCACGGCTTGTACCTAGGGCTCCCATCCCTAATAGGTAAGTCAAAGAAAAGAGCCTACGATTATATTGTGGAGAGAGCGAACAAGAAAGTTCAAGGATGAAAAAGAAAGAAATTGTCACAAGGCGGAAAGGAAGTGCTTTTGAAATCTGTAGCACAAGCTTTGCCTAATTATGCTATGCAAATTTTCCTTTTTCCCTCTCACACTATTGTTAATTTAGAGAAAATATTCTCTAAATTTTGGTGGGGTTCGTCTATACACTGGATGAGATGGGAAAGGCTTTGCCAAAAAAAAAAAGAGGTCTAAATTTTCGTTACCTTCGTAAGTTCAATAAGGCACTCTTAGCTAAACAAGATTTGCGTATTATCTCTAACCCAAATTTGCTAGTGAGTCAAATATTTAAGCAAAAGTAGTTTCCTAATTGTTCATTTCTTGAGGCTCCAATAAAGAAAAACATTAGTTTTTGCTGGAGGAGTATTATTGCTACGAAGCAAATTATTCGGCATGGTGGTGCACGGCATGTTGGAAATGGAGAGAAAGTAAGCATTTGGAAAGACAATTGGTTTCCTTCGAATGAGTTCCCGACAGTGCATTCTAGCCCAGTTCTCAGGTTTGAAGAAGCATCTATTCGATCTTTAATAATGGATGATGGAAAGTCATGGAATTCTAATCTGTTGAGTTCGTTTTTCAACTATACACAACGATAGCTAATCAGAAAGATTCATTTACCTTGGAAACCACAAACATATGTCATGTACTGGAGGTTAGAATAAAATGGCTTGTTTTCAGTTAAATCAGCCTATTACGCATAGTGTAGTCTATCTGATATAGCCAACTTGCAGTCGAATCTTAAATCCTCCCATTGGAAATGTATATGGAAGTTACATATCCCTCCGAGAGTCCATCATTTTTTATGGAAAGTAGCGACAAGATCATTGCCAACATTACACCATCTCTGACAAATGTATGTAGATGTTGAGATTTTATGTCCTTTATGTGGAGATGTGATTGAAGATGATTTTCATGCTTTAGTTAATTGTCCGTTCGCATATCCTATATGGAATGAGATCTTCGGTGAGGGATGGTCTATTGATATAACGATAATCAACAGTTGGTGGGAATTAGTGCACAAAGGATAACGAGGTTGTATGCATTGTGGTATGTATTTTATGTGCATTATGGGCTAGAAGAAATAACTTTATTTGAAATCACAAATTTTGTGTAGCTTCACAAGTTCTCAAACATTGTTTAGGTTTCCTAGAGGAGTGGAGTTCAACACATAAAAGAGATATTAGAACACCCTTGGTACAAATTGAACAAAATTGGAGACGCACACCCACAGGATGGATCAAGTGTAATGTTGATGCTAGTGTATTTGGTCATGGTGAATCTATTGGACATGGGTGCATAGTACATGACTCATTGGGAAGAGTGATTGCTACAAGATCGGTAATGTTAAATGAAGGTGCGGATCCTTTTCTTGCCGAAGCTTTGAACTGTCGGGAGGCTCTCAGTTTGTTGAAAGAGAATAATTATGATAGAATCATCTTAGAATCTGATGCTTTAAATTGTTTCTGATTTGAATAGCGACTTACCCTTTCATTTACCTATAGGTTTAGTCTTTTCAGATTGTAAAACACTCATTAGTTCTTTCTCTTTTATTAGGATTACGTTTGCTAATAGGTCTGTGAACTGTGCAGCACATAAGTTAGATAGAGCAGCTAGTTCTTCGACGAGTATGGCGGTTTAGTATCTAACCACCTTCGATTAGAGTTTTAATTTACTCTGATTTATGATATGATACCTACTCTTCAGTAAAAAAAATTGTAAGCACTCTTTTTGGAAAAATAATTTTCATAATAACATTTTTGCAAAATAGTTTAACCACAATACATGTTTTTAAAACTTATTTTCTTATACAAAATTCATTTTAATAATGTATATTTGTATTGTTACACCGTACCACTACAATTTTTATCTTATATGTTTTTGTTTTAGATTATTATTTATTAAAACTAAGAAGTAAGAAAAAATCACAAAGTTTTGGTTTAGTGTCAGCTTCATAGAAAAATTTGAGTGTGAGGTTGTGAATCAATAAATAATAAAATTTGTAATCCCTTTATTTCTCGAAAAAAGAAATGGGCTATTATTTATTTGTCATATTTTCTTATAAAATTTAGGTTATATAAATATTTAATTTTGCAAAACTCAATAATAAGAATCTTTTTATTTATTTTACATGAAAAGTGGAAACATTTTCCTTTTATATTTTTCTAGTTGATTTTGTTAACCCTTATAATTATATTCTTTCTTATTTACTTTCAATTTTCCAACTTCAAACGTTTATATCTCATAAATTGTTGATTTTTTCAAATCGACGCTTTGAAATATTTTGTTCGTCTTAATTTTATCTTTAAAATGAAATACACTTTTACTTTTTCGAAAAATAAAATAATGTTTCGCAATCTTATACCGTGTATAATTGTGGTATAATGCCATTTTTTATTATTTTTTTAAGGCGTTGCACATGATATAAAGTTGTATAATTAATTTATATAGATTTTTTCCCCTTTATGTTCATAACAGTACTAGTTTCCCCATAAAATCATGGCATGAAGACGTTAAGCCTAATATGAAAGCTCTTATACATGGTTATAATAGTGGTTATGTTTACAACAAAACTCATCTTCTAGTAAAAAATATATAATTTATCGTAATCTTATACATAGTATAATAGTTGTATAATATCCGTTTTTACTGCTTTTTCGTGAATGTGTTATAAATGATATAAGAGTGTTATTATGTATTCTATATTATCATTTTTAAAATACATTATGCCACTCTTATACATTGTATAACACCTCCATGAAAATTATTATTTTTATTATACAGCTATTATACTATGCATAAAATTGTGACAAATTTTTTATTTTTCCGAAAAATTTAAAGTGCATGTCATTTTAAAGATTTAATTAAGACGAACAAAATATTTCAAAGCGTCGATTAAAAAAATCAACGGTTTGTGAGATATGAAAGCTTGAAATTGTGAAATTCAAATTAAATAGGAGAGGTATAGCAGTTATAAGGAAAAAGGTTAAAAGTAAAAAAAGAATATAATAAAATGGCAAAGTGAATATTAATTTCTCATTATTGTAAAAGCAATAAAATTTAACTTTTTTTTTGTATATGGTTAAATTACCCAAAAGAAAAATAAAATCAACTATATGTATGTGCTTGTACACGGCTTGGGATAGATGCTTACTAAATTCTGGTTTCAAGACCCGAAGTTCTAATCCTAAGACTGGCTCAAGCCTGTTTGACAAAACTATAATCCAACCTCTAAACAAATACTAATTATTTTGTAGATATAGGGAAACTCTGGTACATCTTTTTTGCGTAAATATTTGCCAAAATTCATGTGGTTTCCTTTCATACTTTTTATGTTATGGTTGTCATTATACCTGTACATTTTTCATGCTTCTCTTTCATTTTACACACCTTTATATCAAAACAAGTTAAATTTTTTAATATGTAATGTAGGAATTTTTCGTCAATTTTTTCTCTTAAAAATTAGATCTATATTTATATTTTTTAAAAGGAATTTATACACTTACACAGCAGGCATAAGCAGAGTGTAATGTGTGTTTTATAGCACTACTATATTGCATTTACCTCATAAACATAAGCGTGATATGATATAATCATATAAGATATATAAAGCACAAACATGTTATTTTATTTAAAATATATTACTAATTATGACGAAAAATTATTTTAATATGGAAAACTAATGGTATATCGTATTGTTTAATTGTTATAATTGATTAAATTAGTGATATGAAATTTGTTATGAGAATAGTAGTGAGTCAAGTATTGGTTACTAACCAATATAAATATACTTTGTTGGCATCCCTAACGAGAATAACAGTTGTTGTTTGTATCTCAGTCAAAACTTTATGTATAATCTTTTATATAATTTAGCGACAAACCATATAATTGAAAACAAATTATGAGGATATATAAAGATCAGACCTCATAATCGAATAAACAAATCATAAGTTGGAAAATAAGATGGATCCCACATTAACCTTATCCGCAACATCTCTCATTATGATTGATAATGCATTTCGAAGGTTAACCCCAAAACTTGTTGTCTCCTAAATTTTTATCTCAATTTTAGAAAAATGTATTATTCATTTCTTTAAACGTCTCTTGTCACTTTTTTTTATTGAAAGGAAATATTAATAAATGTAATGTTTTGAAATGTGTTAAGTGTTAACCGGGTGTAAAAATCTTCATGTTCTTGATTGAGATTAATCAGGACCTAGATAATGATTAATTTGATTTGTATTTATTTATTTTTTATTAATTTTTAAAGATATTAAAAATATAAATTCTAACTAAAATCAAAATTATAATATAAATATATAATAATAAATAATGATAAATATTTAAAATAAAGATTGAAAAAAGTAAATACTTGTTAATTCTCACATGAAAAAATCATTAAAAATATATATTTTTCAAGTGAATTTATTATGATACACAGTAATCAATGTTCTCGGATTTTGTGACTTAACAGTGATCTAAAACTCGGGTCTAGGCGGGATTTTTAAAAATACCATCGCGATTTTGTAAAATCGGGCAGTGTTAGGCGGAGGAGGGAAAATCGGCGCCTAGGCGGTCCTAGGCGGCCTAGGCACCGATTTTGTAATTAAAAAAAATTAATAGTTTAATAAAAAAAAATAAAAAGTAGTGTTTTAAAAATCGGGGCCTAGGAGACGTCTAGGCACCGCCTGGGTGGGATTTTTAAGAACACTGTACCGATTTTTTTTTATTTTATGTTTTTTATGTTATTATATATTAAACTAAGTTGTTAATGTTATCATTTTATTGTATTAGACTATTAGTATTTATATTATAATAATTATTATATATTATTAAATATTAAAATAATAAAAAAATTGAATCCGCCTAGGCGCCGCCTGCACCTAGCTCCCGCCTAGCGCCTAGTTCTTTTTTAAAACACTGCTTATACTACACTAGATCTCATTTTGAGATTCAAAACGAAAAATTTTGAACACTTTGATGTATATTAGTTTAACCAACTAGGCTACATTTTTGGGGGTTAAACAATTTGAACTATAGTTTATTATAAATATCAGTTATCTTGAAAAAAATCATTCAAGGCCGCTTA
>CATIWQ010271532.1:0-23946 GCA_949673415.1 Euphorbia schlechtendalii | reverse complement strand
AGTCCGTTGTGTATGAACCGCTTGAGATGATTTGTTCTGATTTATGGGGACCTTCCCCAGTTCAATCACATGATGGTTTTTCTTATTACCTTTTATTTTATGATGCTTACAGACCTTCCCCAGTTCAATCACATGATGGTTTTTCTTATTACCTTTTATTTTATGATGCTTACAGTAAATACAGTTGGATTTATTTTTTGCGTTATAAATCTGAGGTATTAAGTACATTCATTAAGTTCCGTTCGGTGGTTGAAAAATATTTTGGTCGTCCGATAAAAGTCTTTCACTCTGATGGTGGGGGTGAATATATTGCTATCCGAAAATATTTTTCAGAACACGGTATTCACCATCGCATGTCATGTCCCCATACCCAGGAACAAAATGGGTCCACCGAGCGTAAACACCATCATATTGTTGAAACAGGTTTAGCATTGTTGCATCGTGCTAAATTACCCATGAAATTCTAGACTAATGCTTTTGATACTACTGCATATCTAATCAACCGTATGCTGTCACATTCTCTGGACAATGTGTCACCATATGCAAAATTATTCTTTTCTAGTCCTGATTATACGGTCCTACGTGTCTTTTGTTGCCTTTGCTATCCTTGGTTGCGTTCCTATAACTTGAATAAATTAGCTTTTCATTCTCGTAAGTGTGTGTTCTTGGGTTATAGCAAAATTCATAAAGGCTATCGGTGTTTTGATCCTATTTCCAAGAAATTTTATATATCATGTCACGTCCTCTTTGATGAAAAAGTGTTCCCTTTTTCAGAACTAACTGATGGGGTGGCTCCATTGCCCGAACCGACCACAACACCGCTACCAACTATAGCAATTCAGCCCATCACCACACCACCAACCACAATGAGTATCCAAAGTCCACAACCTGCCATAACTCCATCCCAAAGCGAACCAAATTCACCAACGCCAAATGCACCATCTTCTAGCACATCGTTACACCCAACAAACCCAAGTACACAACCACAAGCTCCCACCACAAAACCATCGAACACAACAGTTCCGCCTATACCTTTAGTAGTTGATTTCCAGCAGTATAATCAGCCTTCCAAAGCATCTGAACCACCAAAGCCGTCGCAACCCCAAAGAACCATGCGAACTTGCCAAGCTACGGGTTCTCTACCCAAACCGAAAACTTACAATGCCATTGTGATTCCTTTAGCCCTGACATGTTATACAGAGGTAGCAAAATATGGTTGTTGGCGTCAAGCGATGATTGATGAATACAATGCTCTCATTGTCAACTGAACTTGGGAATTGGTTCCGCCAGCTCAAGCGACAAATGTTGTGGGATGTAAGTGGGTTTACAAGACAAAGTTACATCCTAATGGTAGTATTGAATGCTATAAAGTGAGACTTGTGGCTAAAGGGTTTCATCAACCACCCGGTCTTGATTTCCATGACACATTCAGCCTGGTGGTAAAGCCCGCAACGATTCGACTCATGATGTCTCTCGCCACGACTTTCAACTAGTCTATCACTCATCAGGATGTGTCCAATTCATTTTTACATGGCGATCTTGATGAACCAGTTTTTATGACTCAACCAATCGGCTTCGTGAACAAGGAGAAGCCTTCCTTCGTGTGTCGGTTACACAAGTCAATTTATGGCCTAAAGCAATCACCGCGGATGTGGCATCGACGACTCACTACGGTATTACTTGAATTTGGTTTTGTGGCGTCAAAAGCGGTTGTGTCATTGTATCATTGGAAAAATGGAGCAATGAGGATGATTTGCCTACTATATGTGGATGATATATTGCTTTTAGGTAATGATCCTCAAACTGAGGCTGAGTTGGTACGATTCCTCCAATCTCGGTTTGCAATTAAGAATTTAGGCCCGGTGAAATAATTTCTTGGGATTGAGATTTCTCGCACCCAAGATCGTATGGTTCTCAACCAACACAAGTACGCTAAGGATATACTAAACCGGGCAGCGATGACTGAATCGAGCGGAGTTTCGACTCTAGCAAGCCCATCAATTCGGCTGCAATCTACTGGTGGTCAACACTTCACTGATGCCATGCTTTATTAGAGCCTAGTGGGAGGTCTTCAATACCTCACTATTACACGTCCTGACATTTCTTTCTCCGTCCATAAAGTAGCCCAATTCATGCATGCACCGATGGAACAACATTGGCAGGCCCTCAAACGTATACTCTGCTACATTCAAGCCACACAGACTCATGGCCTAAGGTTTTCAGGATAACAGCCCTTTGCTCTTAATGCATTTTCGGACTCGAATTGGGTAGGGGACCCGGATGATAGGTGCTCGGTCACAGGTTTTGCCATTTATCATGGCACAAACCTTATTTCTTGGGCTTCTCGGAAGCAAAAGACGGTGTCGAGATCTTCTACGGAGGTTGAGTATCGAGCACTGGCAGTAGCAACATCAGAACCATCATGGTTGGGGATGCTTTTGAGTGATATTGGCTTTCCGCTGTAGTCCACCCCGGTGCTTTGGTGTGACAATTTAAGTGCGACATACTTAATGGCGAACTTGTTATTTCACAATCGAACGAAACACCTTGAGCTTGACTTCCAATTTATTCGTGAACAAGTGGCGAACAAGCAGTTAGTAGTGCGTTACATTTTGACGGACGATCAGGTGGCCGACATCTTTACAAAACTGCTGTCGCACTCACGGTTTAGAATTCTACGGGATAAGTTGGCTGTGTGTGCCAACCCAGCTCAACTTGAGGGGGGATGATAGTTATATTGAGATAATTAGTTAATGTATGTATTAATATATTATTTATGTAGTTAGGGATCTCCTTGTAATTATGTACAAACCCTAGTCACATAAATACATAACTCTCTACCTCACATGAGATGAGATTCCCCATAAGATTATAATGCTTACACTCCAAACAACCCCCCTAAAGCTTTATTAAAATTAAAATAAAAGGTTGTTACAAAGCAGGAACTAAGGAAAATATAAAAGAAGCTAAGATACAAAACTATCTAAAACGATAATTACACAAGCCATTCAAATCATGATAAAGCAACCCTCAGCAGAAATGAGGGGCTTGAAGCCATTCCAAGATCATTTGGGAAATACGGTCGTGATTGGCCAGGGCATGCGCTACCATATTTCCTTCTCTAAACACATGCGTAGCTAAAATTTGCATCATTTTCAACATCCATAGATAATCCATCCAGTCAGCTCGTATGTGCCAAGGAACTCTCGTATTCTTCGAACGAAAAAGTTGAACTACAAAGGTCGAGTCACTTTCAATCCAAAGCTAGTTCCAACCTTTATTTGCTGCCATTTTTATTGCAAAAATAGCTTCCTCCAACACCGCAACAAACACAAAAGTCGATGTCCTATAGAAAGAAAAACCATAGATAAAAATACCATTAGCATTCCGAAATACCCCTCCACATCCTGAAGGACCCGTAATCCCCTCAGTTGAGGTGTCAGTGTTGACCTTCAACCAGCCTCTTGTGGCCGAAACCATCTTACACCAATCACTCGGGGTGCCTTACGAAGCCTAGGCGAGATACCTAAATTTTCCAGCGTTCTCTTTTCCGTTTCTGAATTCTAGATTGTACCAAAATCGATATTATCTGTTCTACGAAGAATTTCCCAAAGCCACTGAAGGGATAGTTGAATGTTAGGCTGCTCATCTTCAAAGATGTACTTGTTTCTTGCTTGACAAATAAGCCAAATAACATTGACTACTCTGGAATTCCAAAGCACCTGGACTTGGGGACAGAAGTTATAAATAAAAGCTGCTGATATTACTTCCCTGATGTCCGAATCAGTGCTAAAAGTTCTCCCAAACAGTGACTGGAAAGCTAACCACAAGGACCGTGCAAAAGAACAAGCAGCAAAAAGATGGTTTTTATCTTCAACATGCCTTTTACAAAGATAACACATAGAGATAATATTAATGCCCTTTCGAATGAGAGTGTCATGGGTGGGGATGTATCCTCGAACTAATTTCCAACATGTAATAGAATGTGAAGGGGAAATTGTTGAATGCCAAATTTTCTTCAAAATAGGACAGCTATGATGCTCCGTTTGAAGCCATTGATAGAAACGCTTGACGGAAAAGATACCATCACTTGCCGGCTTCCAAAAGGCCATCTGTAGCTCATCTCCCAAGAGTTTGACCTCCTTGATTTGCTGCGGAATGAGAGGTGGTAGATCTGCAGGAAGATTGGACCATGAGCCATCCAACAAAAAATGTTTAACCAAGTCTGTTCTCCTAGCACAATCAGTAATGGGTAAATTTAAGATTTCCCCGAGGGACGGCGTTATCCATTTCGAGTAGCAAAAACTATCGGTCAAATAATTAAATGGAAAGTATATAGGTCAACTGAAATCAATAAATTGTTTTTTTTGAAAAACCTCCGGTGGAACATTGCGTTCCACCATCGAAAAAAGATTGGAATAGGTGAAAATTTCGGGGGCACTCATCCCAACTAGGTTGATGCGGAATGCTTGCCTACTAAACACTCATCCCTCTTTTCATTAATAAATCAAATTACAATATTCTCTAAGGGGGAACAAAGTTATATACAATGAAGTAAATTGGTTGGTTAATATCACTCATGGCGAAAAAAAGTGGAACTCTATTACTAAGAAAAACAAAATGACAGTGATAAAAACTCTCTAAGAGTAAGTCTTTGTTTCTTCGATCATCCTCGAAAGTTCTCCAATTCCTTCGTGTCCAAATATTCCAATCTATGAAAAACCATAATGATGTAAGGAACTCCCGAATTGTTCCCCCTAAAGAAAGATCGCCACCCTATCAAAAACTCATAACCTGATTTTGGGATGATCATCATCAGACCAAGAAGGTGGAATTAATCGCACCAAAAATTCCGAGCACTCGAGCAGTGAAAAAGAGCATGATCCATGGATTCTAATTCGTCACAAAACGGGCATTTCGAAATAAGAAAATCTTCGATGGTAATCTTTTGTGAAAAATTAGCCATCCAAAAAATTTTATATTTGGAATTAATCTCATTTTCCAAATTATATCAAAATTAGTCCCAGCTTCATGAATCCTTGATTTATAGACACATGAACAATAACTTGCTGCTGAATAATCCACGGGACCTCCACCCTTTCGCAAGACGGCGTCAACACCCCCACCTTGCAATCCGGGTAGCAGCCCCGACATAACATCAACCTCCCCCTGTAAAAATTTTTTGTTAGATTGGCAAATTCACTCTCGAATTTGCAAGCAACGATTCCTATTCGATATCCTAAGGTTCTACTTCCAAAATGGCCTTGAAAAGTGGGCTTCCCCAAATAGAAAAAAGTAACCCTCTACAACAGTGCATTGTTTCCGATTACACATTGAATAAATGTCCACAAATAACTCAGCTAGGGGGACATTCGCGGTCCAATTATCATGCCAAAAAGAACTCTCTAACCCATTTTCCACCTCTACCCTCACATTTGATTTGAAGACGGACCACAACTCCTCATTAGATACATAATAAGAAATAATATCTTTCCATATGTGAGAAAGACGCCTTACATCTAAGCTATGCAAAACTCCCCACGTCAACGTGCCATATCTCCTCACACAAATATCATACCACAACCTCTCGTTCCCACCCACATGAATTTTCCAAAGGAGGTTGCAATGTACGATCTTAAAGTCCCTTATAAAGAGCCCACCTTCACTCCATGGTAATGATATCGTTCCGTAATTAACTTTTCTAATTCTTCTTCTCAAAACATCACCTTTCCAAAGGAAATTCCTCATAATTTGAATTAGTTTACCATTCACCTAGGAAGGTAACTTGTAAGCCGAGAGCAAGTAGATGGGTAAAGAGGCTAGAACCGATTTAATGAGGATTACTCTTCCACTATAAGTCAAACATTGACTCAACCATTTTTGAAGCCTTCCATAAAAATTTTCTATCAACGAATTCCTACTGGAGATTGGGATTCACTTATAGCTTAAAGGAGCCCCCAAATACACCATCGGAAGCTACTCAACTTTACACCCCAAAGTTTTCACAAATTTATTTAGATCTGAATCATTCACATTCACCCCCATAAGAGAGCTCATGTGAAAATTGATACTAAGGCTCGAGATTACCTCAAAATAATAGAGAATTCTTTGAACTATTGGAAGTAAGGCTTTATCGGTCGGAATGAAGCATAAGGTGTCATCTGTAAATTAAAGCAAGGAAATATCACTTGTAGACCCATCAACTTGAAATCCGGGTAACAAGCCCTTTCGAATCCCCTCATTAAATAATTGTGCAAACCCTCAATGGCCAGTACAAAAATAAAAGGAGACATTGGGTCCCCTTGCTTAACCCCCCTCTGAAGCCAAATAGGATCACTCGGGGTCTTGTTGATCAAAATCGAAGTAGAAGAGCCCTATCTACAACTAGCCAACCATTTAATCCACATATCTGTGAAACCCATTTATCGCAATACCTCGTCAATGAAGTTCCAAGAAATTCTATCGCAAGCCTTCTTAAAGTCAAGTTTTAAAGCTACACATGAGTGTCTACTAAAATGAATAGAGTGTAATACCTCCGATGCGATGAATGAGCATTCATGAATGCTTCTCCCCTTGACAAAACAAAATTGATTTTTTGAAATTAAAAGTGGAATGATTAGGTTAATTCGGGTAGCGAGAACTTTGGAAACCATTTTGTAAATACCATGAACCAGAGAAATTGGTCGAAAATTACCAATTGACGACAAACCCGGTACTTTGGGAATGAGAAAAATGAAAGAACATTTGATTGAATTTGGCAACTCACCCATCGCATATAGCTTCCTGAACACCTCCATAATGGATGGTTTCAATTCATTCCAAAACCTCTTGTAGAAGTAAAAATTGAACCCTTCTAGTCCTGGTGCTTTCCCTTCCTTACATGTCGTCACTGCTGCCCATACTTCCTCCTCAGTAAACGGACCCACTAGTCTCAAATTGTCCACCTCGAAAACTTCCTGAAAAGGCAAACTCCATAGTGAAAATGAAATTTCTGCTCTTGCCGAAAACAAATCTATATAAAACTCCCTTAGAGATGACACAATGCCACTTTGATCACTAATTAGCGTCCCATTGACAATGAGTTGAGAAATGCGATTATTCTATGCCCTAGCCAAAGCCACCTTATGGAAAAATTTTGTAAAATGTTTTTTTGAAATCAATAAATTGTTGAAATTAGAGATTATACAATTTTTTTTGAAAAACTTCCGAAGTAACATTATCTCCCTCTATCGGGAAAAAATTTGGGCGGGTGCAAATTTTAGGGCGAACGTCACAAACAGGTTGATGAGGTCACTTGCTTACAAAACACTCACCCCTCTTTTCCTTCTATAAATAATAAGCGTTCTCAAGAAGAGAACACACAGTTATGTTCAATCGATCATAAGGTTTGGATGAATAAAAATATCATCATACCAAACGGAAGTATACTCCTATTACAAGAAAAGATAAAATGACAATGACAGTAACTCGCTAAAAGTATGTCTTCATCCCTTTGTTGGTCTTAAAAAATCACTTTATTTCTTCTCCTCCATAAATTCCATGTTATGAAGAACCACAACGAAGCAGCAAAATCCCGGCTCGATCCCACTTGGAAAAGAGATCGTCACCATGCAAAAAAACTGTAACCCCCCAAGAATAGTTACCACAACACCAAACAAACTGAATAGGTGACACCATATAAGAAGAGCCTTTAAACAATTAAATAATTTGTGCTCCATGGATTCAATACAATTGCAAAAAAGCATATCAAATTATCAATGCAACCTCTCTGGAATAAGAAAGGCTTCAAGGGTAATCTTCCATGGAAAACAAGCCAACCAAAAAACTTAACCTTTGGTACAAGACATGACTTCCATATGATATTGAAATCTATGTTGGAAAAAAATTATTATATTATTTCAAAAGAAGTTAAATAATGTGTTACAAGTTTACTTGTAAATTATTTTATGATATGTTTGATGATAAATTTCACAGCAATGAATTTTCTTGTATTTATGAACTTCATTCCTGAGTTTTATTCTAGAAAGACTATCGGCCTTATATTTTAATTAGTTTTGTTCTTTCGCATAGGGGTTGTTGTTGTTGAATTTTTAATTGAGGATTTTATTTTATAAATATAAATACTTTCATATTAATTTTAATTTGTTTAATTGTAAGTAGTCACCATTGACTAAAACTTTTATTATGAGGTTTAATGCTAATCAAATTGTGGTTTTGTTTTCATATTAAAACAATGAAATTGTGGTTTTGATTTCATATTAAAACTTGGAAGTTACAGATTGTATTTTGCATATATTTGTTTGGCATAACTGTGTGTTTAATTGCCTTTATTTAGACATTAATTGTTTTTAAAAAGCTAGTTTTTATTTGCCTATTAAAACTTGTATTTGTCCTTTTTTCAAGGGCAAAGCTATTAAAAATTCTTTTATATGGTTTTGAGATGGTGGAATACTAAGAGATTGCAATATTTATTTCACCCACCTTCAAATCGAGGGTGAAGAAGTTGCTAGTTAGGTTTATGCTAACAAAGTCTGTAAGCATAGTATTCTCACTACTCTGTCTGGTGATATATTCGATGTTTACTATTCTAAGAAAGAGGCTAGAGACATTTGGGAATCCTTGATTACCAAATATACTGCTCAATGTGCTGGCAAGAAAAATTTGTAATTGGTAAATATTATAAATGAGAAATGGTGGAGGACAAGGACATCCAAACCCAACTCACTGAGTATCATCAACTCATTGAAAATTTGAAATCTGAAGATATCGTTCTTTCTGATGAGTTAATTGCAAGTGATCTAATTGAAAAGTTGCCCCCCTCTAGCCTTAAACATGAGCAGATGACATTTTCCCTCAAAGAGTTGATTACCCATATTGTCATTGAAGATGCAAGTTGGAAGGAGCTAAAGACTACCAAAGGAAAGGAGATTGTCTCTAAGGGGAACCTTATGCAGGCCAGTCCTCAACAATGGAAGAGGTATGATGCTAAACATGGTTACAACCCCCACAAAGATAAAGCCTTTAAAAAGAAAGGGAATTGTTTTGTTTATGGGAAACGAGTCCATCATGCTCCTTAGTGTAGGAAGCAAGTTATGAATAATGACGATCCTTCCAAACTAAGTGTTAATTTGGTTGAAGCATAAGATATCATTGTCACGGTCATATCATAGGTGAATTTGTTGGCTGATGTGAATGAGTGGTTAATGGACTCTTGCACTACGAGGCACATATGTGCAAATAAAAATACATTCAAGTCCTATACTCCAATTAATAGTGGAGAAGACACTATTTATCTTGGTGATTCTCGAGCTTCTCAAGTTCATGGAAAGGGAAAAGTTCTTCTCAAGCTCACATCTGAAAAATTATTGACACTTAATTATGTGCTACATGTTCTAAATATTAAAACCAATTTGGATTTTCTTGGCCTTTTAGGAAAAAATGGTGTGAATGTTTCTTTTGAGTTCGATAAGGTCATCATGACCAAGAATAATGTGTTTATCGGAAAGGGTTATTTTAATCAAGGTTTATTTATTCTCAATGTTTCCCAAATTATTAATAATATTAATAATAGTGCTACTAATTCTGCTTAAATTGTGATTCTTATGATATATGGTATGCTAGATTGGGAAATTCTAGTTTGCGTTACTTAAAGCTTTTAAATTCTAGTGGTTTAATACCTTATCCTATATTTTCTTATGATAAAAAGTGTGAAACATGTGTTGAGGCAAAACAAACTAAGAAGCCTTTTAAATCAATTCTAAGAGAATCAGAATTACTAAGTTTAATACATTATGATTTGTGAGACTTGAAAATACCATGTCTAGAGGTGGTAAAAAAGTATTATATTACTTTTATTGATAATTTTTCAAGTTATTCAACAATGAATTTACTTCATAGTAAAGATGACTTTTTGATATGTTTTTGCTATACAAATATGAGGTTGAGAATCAGTTAAATAAGAAGAATAAATGGATAAGATCTGATAGGGGTTGTGAGTATTTTGCCTTCAATGATTTTTGTGAGAATCATGGCATTATACATGAGACAACACATCCTTATTGACCTAAATTCAATGGTATAACTAAGAGGAAAAACTGAACTTTAAAATAATTGATCAATTGTATGCTTTTAAGTTCTGGTACTATTGAAAATTTCTGGGGTGAGGCTATTATGTCTGCTTGTCATGTTCAAAAGAGGATTCCTTATAAAAAGAACAATAAGATACCATATGAGTTATGGAAGGGTTATCCACTTAACTTGCAATATTTGAAAGTGTGGGGTGTCTTAATAAGGTTCTTCTTCCCGAATCTAAGAAGAGGAAAATCGATTAAAAAACTTCTAATTGTGTGTTCATAGGCTATGCAAAACATAGTGCTGCCTATAGATTTCTTGTGCTTAACAATGATGTGTTTAAAAGTGAAACTGTTTTTGAGACAAAGAATGCAGAATTCATTGAAAATACTTTGGCGGATTATAAGGAATGGTAACCAATTAGATTTAATTGTAATTTTATCCTAAATAGTATAAATTAGTAATTTTGTCTTATTATATTTCATATTTGAACGTGAATTATAATTCTACTAATTAAAAACCTTCTCTCTTAATTAGTTTGAATTTCTTAACTTAAAATGACAAAATCTTTCAAACCGTTAATTTTTTCGAAGCGATTCTTAAGAACATTTTGTTCATTTTATTTTTATCTTTAAAAGAAGATCTAACTCGATATACTTTCGATAAAAAATTTGAATTATACCAGTTTGCATTTTGGTATAATGTTTATTATACCAGATTTCTTTATACCAAAAATCAACTATAATGAACATCATACTAATTCGTAAACTCGTATAATACGCATTATATCACCTGAAAAAAATTAGGTATAAAGAAATCTGGTATAATGAAAATTATACCAAAATGCAAACTCGTATAATATGAATTATACCGATTTGAACGTTCAATTTTTTTTATCAAATGTATATCGAGTTCGATCTTGTTTTAAAGATAAAAATGAAACGAACAAAATATTCTAAAGAATCATTTCGAAAAAATTAACGGTTTGAAAGATATGGTCTTTTCAAGTTAAGAAATACAAATTAATTAAGAGACAATGTTATTATTAATAATATTAGATAAAATTACAATTAAATCTAATTAATTAGTCATTCTTACAATTAGTGATAATTTTCCTAACATTAAGGTTAGATTTCTTACAATTAAATCTAAGAAATTATTTGAGTTCTTTTCATTAATGGAGGAATATGAAAACATAGTTTAGGCAAATTATCACTGATCATAAGAAACTCTAACTAATTAGATTTCATTGTAATTTTATCCAACCTTATCAATAACTAATTTTTCTCTCTTAATTAATTTGATTTTTTTTTAACTTAAAACGACTATATTTCTCATATCGTTAATTTTTCGAAACGATTATTTAGAATTTTTTATCCGCTTCATTTTTTTTAAAACAAGATTCAACTTGATATATTTTCGACAAAAAAATTGAAAGCTAAAATTGGTATAATGCATATTATACGAGTTTGCATTTTGATATAATTAATTTTCATTATACCAAATTTCTTTAAACCTGATTTATTAAAGGTGATATAATGTGTATTATACGAGTTGGCGATTTACTACGATGTTCATTGTACCAGATTTTTGGTATAAAAAATATGGTATAATGAACATTATACCAAAATATAAACTCGTATAATATGAATTATATCAATTTTTGTCTAAAGTATATTGAGCTAGATCATGTTTTAAAGATAAAAATGAAACAAACAAAATGTTCTAAAAAACGTTTTGAAAAAATTAACGGGTTGAGAGATATGATCGTTTTAAGTTAAGAAATTCAAATTAACGAAATTGTTATTAGTATAAATGTAATTCAAAAAATTACTTGAATGTGTTTGGAAGGGTATGAATGAAGATTTGGTAAAGCCAACTAATATGCCTAGGATAATGGTCAAGTACAATTTCAACTTTCCTCGTGTATCGACGTTTTACTAAGGAGGCAAAGATTTGTATACTTATGCATTCAAGGATCGTTGTTTTTAAATGACGTGGGAAGTTTTTAAAGGACAAGTTTGGAAAATAATAGGTGTTCAAATGGCGCCTAATTGTAGAAATTTGCTTTGTAAGCATTTTTCTATATATCTTTTATATTACCACCTTTGGTCACTCTTTTATCTTGTTGATTTGGTGTTTGCAAAGGTGATGTATATGTATCATAACTTGGTTTTGTACGTACCCTCCTGCTCGAACCAAGTTCATGTGTGGTTCAAATAAAAATATCTTTATACTATTTATTTGGTATGACTATGGTGAGCAAACAAAACGTTATTACCCAAGCGGTCGTCGCGAGACGCCGGTCCCATGAATGAGGCATTGGGTTTTGTTTATCATATACGTAAAAGGGAAATTAAAGTTTGAAAGACACGAGGTATAAACCTCTAATCTATGTTACAGAGTAACTACCTGGATCAGTTCTTCCAGGAAATTTGGTACAACCTAAATCCATTAAGCCTAAACTGCATCATAGTACAGAGATTTGGGTCCGGATGAGTTACCAACTTTATTGCTATTTGAGTTAAAATTACTAACAAGCGACCACCTTTAAAACTTTTCAATGCTATAATAGTCATTTTCAATTTATGGTTAACAATTTATAACATTCACACACGAAAAACGATAAATAAATAAATGTGATAAGTAAACACGCAAGAATTGAAAAGAGCTTATTGTAAGGGGGAATAAATACATATGTGAATAAGATACAAATGATCCTAAATACAAGAGATCTACATATGCATTTGAATTTTTATAATTGCGATACTCGAAGGAAAATAAACTTAACATGCGTCTAATCTAAATCTACCTATACCTATAAAGGGTTAGCACAATAAGATATCACAACACAAGTAATGGTTAGTAGAAAATACAAGACTCAATTATATATGACATAAATTATATTAGAGTGTTTGAACGCATTACGCTTCGATAGATTTTTAAAAGCGAAAATTTGAGTTTCCAATGCGCTTTTCTTGTAAAAACTAAAAATAATATTCACTTTAGACTCGATATCTTGCTCATTTTAATCAATTGAAGATGCCGCATGGTATAAAATGGGGTCTGATATTAGGGAAGATGTATTCACATTGTTAGGGGACCCCAAAATGGCTCGGAAAAATGAAATCTTTGTAAATTAGGTAAAAAGAAAGTTTTTGTCCTAGAAGGCGGGTCGATGGCAGCCTGGACTACTACTGGCGGCTTGGTGAGGGAGGCACCGGTGAAAATCCTAGGCCGGTGATGTTCTGCTACTTTGGGGGTTCTACTTGGCTGAGAGCGGCATGGTAATCTACATAGGCACTAGGGAAAATTGAAAAAGTGAAATTTAGCTCAACAGGGGTCAGATTGGTTAGGCACCCCTGAGACTATGCCTACAATGGCCTAGTCGGTCACAGAGGTGTTAGATCGATTAGATAGGCACCAAGCTAAAATGCAGTTTTCAACCACAAAATTTACCCGAAAACAAAAAAAACACAAATAATCACGCCAAGAGTCTCCAAAAACTCATAAGCTTGCCTTTGCGACATGTATCCACTAATTAGGAGTCAAATGTACCTTTGAGAAGCCCTTCAAAGCCTTTTTTGGTTAGTTTGATGAAGAAAATTTGAATAAAACTTTAATAAACTTGAATAAATGCAAAAAGGAAGTTTTAAAGTGATTTTAGGTGTTAAAGAAAGGTATTTAAGAGATCTACCCTATTATCAAGACCCAAATAAATTAAACTCTGAAAACCCAAGAAAAATGTTGAAAAATGAGACCTATTTTAGCCTTTCCCATGTTTTCCGCAAGAAAAATCAATGTTCTCTCCCCAAACACCTCACTCTCTTCCCAATTCAAAAAGATGATGTGTCCCCCTTCCAACCCTATCTTTTTTTCTACCTTTTATTCTCTAAAAGTTGGTTAAAAAACTTAGGGGAAAAATGGGAAACATTGTGAAAGATAAGACAAAGTTAGTTAGGGGAAGATTCTATCTAGTGCCTACCTCATTTTGAGGTAAACACCGATGCTTCATAGGCCCACCGTCGATCTACACCTCAGGGGCTGCCTGCTATCAGGCTATCGTCGGGCTTGACAGACTCCCGTTGAGCCCAACAAGAGAGAAAAAATATATTTAATTTTTTTGACTTTATGGGTTTATTTTCTAATATGAAAAAAGGTTGGGAAGGTCGGAAGAGTTTCTCTTGAAGTTATCTTAGCCCCATTGTGAATCTGCAAGATGTAGAGAGAAAGTATATATAAAGTAAGCTTTCATCACCAAGCTCACAAGCTACCCCTCGTGAGATCACTGTTGATATAGGTTAGAGTTGTCACACGAAAGGAGCAATGGATAGAAAACATATTGTTGTTCCTTATGGCTTATATAATCAATCATATGGGGTAAATGTCGATTTAACTTGTTCTTTATAAATTTAAAAATCTTAGCCAAGTTTAGTTTAATGTATGCTAAATAAAAGATATTATGCACAAATTGTTGGTAAATCTTCGCAAACCACTCAACTTGAGTTGATCCTGGTTTGGATACAAATTGTGCTGAGTATATTCTTAATCAACTCAAGATGGTTTTTCAAGCAAGAGAAATAAAGAGAGACGTGCTGATAAATGAGCAAAGCTAACAGAGATAAAAGGTAGAGAAATAAATGTTTACACCTTGAATTTATCCTATTTCGGCCCCTAGCCTACCACCAATCCTTAGATTTCTTTTCTGAGCTTTATATCCACTAGTGTCCTTTCCTTTAGTTAGACGGAGAAGTCTTTGATAGTGGGTAGGATTACAAGCAACTACCTGCTTAGCTAAACTATTTCTTAACACATTTGACTACCCTTCTCAAACTATTCTCACTTAGTTTAGAATATAATTATTCGCACAAACAGGAAAGACAACTTATAGAATGTTGGTTTCTTTACAATGAATGACTTAGCTTAATTTAAGTTTAATAAAATTCTCTCTATTACAAACTGATTGGAATTCTATGTTTATTTTTGAGACTACTTGGATGGAATTTCGAAGGTTGTGATTACTTTGACAAAGTTTCAGCTAATTAGAAATTCAAATGATTCACCAATTTATAATAAACTACTTCTGCCTCTATTTATACTTAAAAGCTTTTGGAAAAAGATGTTGTAACTTTTCGTCATGACTTTGGCTAAAAATCTCTTCTCTTCACACCTTCAAATATCAACCCATTTGAAACAGTTTTGTAGCCATTTAGAGATGAGATTTTTAAGGTTGAGGCGTGCTATTAATCTATTGATTGATTTCTCCTTAATGACTCTTTTCTTCAAGCAATTCTATTGAGAGAGGGTGTGCGAGATGCAACTTGTTAGACTGTGATTTATCATTTGGCTGACATAGCAGTGGCATGATGATTCTTTAAGATGGCTTGTTATCAAATGATTCTTTTTTACTTAGCCTTTTGTGAATACATCCTAACATTTCGCACTGACACCTTTTAGTTAGGAGGAAAACTTGGATATTCTTTTGTTTTCAATGCCAAATCCTTTTTTGAGACCTAGAACGCATTAAATAAGAATATTCTAGTTTCATAGAATAATTAAAGGTAACAACATAAAGTATCACTCAACATTGCAATGTACTCAGCTTTCGCTAAGATTTATAGCATAAAAGTACTCACTTTTTGCTGAGCTATATATCACATAAACTTTGAAGACCTAATTAAGCCTATGTCAAGTTGAGTTGTTTGTTCTCAAAACAAACTTAAGATAACTAATTAATTAACAGTCTACTTAGTATCGAATTAATTAGACTATTCTAAGTAATTTGTTATCTCCAAAACTAAAGTACTATGAAGTAGTATTAAGCTGGCTTCAACACATACCAAGGTCGACATGAGTTATCGAAGATGGCCTTGAGGTGAGAAAGTGCACCTTTCAAAACTTTGAAAAAGGTTGACTTCTTGGGTTAAAGCACCCTGTTGTAACCTTAGAACATTGGTTTTCTCCATTGACCTATAGGTAAGAAAGTGCACCTTTCGAAACTTTGAAGATTTTGACTTTTAAGGTTATATTACCTAGTTGTAATCTTGGGATGTAGTTGGTTATCTCCATTGACCTTTAGCTGGGAAAGTGCACCCTTCAAAACTTTGAAGAGGTTGGCTTATAGGGTTAAAGTGCCTAGTTGTAACCTTGAAATATGAATGTATGGTTTCAAAGCCTATACATAAGAATAGTATTTTAGAATTAGCAATGTAAGTGAATGTGTTTTAACTCCTTGATTGACATTTTGGAAACAAAAAATTCTACCCCTTCCATTAAGAGTTGAAACATGAGAAAGATAATACGGTGAGAGAAATTTGGCCTTGCCCAAAATCTTACAAAGATGCCTTAAAAAAGGTTGAATTTGCTTCCAAAAGATGTTGATTCAATGTGAGATTGAAAATATTTCGGTTAGGTTGAGTATGATTTATGTGTTCTGAATGGGAATAATGAATAGATGAATTTTTAAGGAGAAGGAAATTTCCGCTTGAATTAATTTTCAATTCATTTGGGAGGGATTTATTTGCAAATGGAGAGGGGAAAGGCACCTGCACAGCCGAGACAGGAAGCAAATAATGAACAATTGGCCACCAACCTTGAATTACTTACTCGAAGCAAGCCGAGACAGAAGAGGTTGCAAGACAGAATGCGGATTGATATTCTAGTCGCTAGAGTTTTTGAGAACATCAATAACAGTTTAAACAAAGGCTCGAATGAACGCCAATTGGTGACTGTGAATCCTGCAACAAATTCAGAAAGTTCAGATGAGGGCGAAACAAATGATAGCAGTTCGGACAACGATGGGGCTGATGCAACAATTATCTGTGATGATTTAATGCATGATAGAGGAGGGAAGGATGTTATCACTATTGATGGTTGAGAGGAATTTGCTGATCCTGCAGGAATTAATTTAATGGTCCATTTAATCGAGGGAAAAGAGGCGGGGGCAGCAACTTCCAGAAGGGAATCATGGGCTGATATGGCAGAAAATGATGAAGATGGTGAATGGCAAGTTGCTACCCATAGGAAATCAAAGAATGGGAAGTCATTGTCATCTTCACGACAGTCTTCTCCCAAGCATAATTAATGAGAACGCTCTTTTGGAACTGCAGGGGTATTGGTAATAAAGATACCTAGATTTTTCTTAAAAGTTTAGTTAGGATGTATAAACCTTCGGTTCTTTGTTTAGCTGAACCTATGATTAAGTTTAATCGAATTGCTCCCTCTTTCTAGAGGCAAATTGGCTTTGTTTTTATTGGTTGCAATGATAAAACGTTTCCTACGTTATGGGTCCTTAAATCAGTTTGTAGTGATTGGGTTTTGGATTTGTTAACCACTACGGATCAATACGTAGAGGTCCATTTGAGAAGAAACGTTGTCAAAATGAATCTTGGTTTGGTTTATGCAAGTACAAACTCTTCTCATCGGTTGAATTTATTCAATGACATTAGACGGGCTGCTTCTTCCGAGGAGCATTGTCGCATTTGGATGGGGGATTTTAATGCTGTTTTAGGCAGCCATGAAAAGCTTGGCAACCCCTCGAATATGAGATTGTGTTCTGATTTCAGGGATTGCATTGATGATGCGAGTTTGATTAATCTACCTTCCATTGGACCACTATTTACTTGGACGAATAATAGAGTTGGAGAGGATAGAGTGGAATCTCGGCTTGATAGGTCTTTAGTGAGTCCAAGTTTCATGAATATTTGCAGCACTTTCACATGCACTATCCTTGCTCGGCATTACTCCGACCATCACCCGATTTTATTTTCAGCTACGTTTGACAAGGAAGGATTTTCAAGATTCCGGTTTCAGACTATGTGGACAACATATGCTTCTTTATGTGAGGTTATCCTTCAACATTGGCGAGGATTTTTTCCGTCCCTCCCCCCAACTCAACGTCTAATGCTCAAACTCAAAACATTGCGACCAATTATTCAATGATGGAATAAAGATGTTTTTGGCAATTTGGACGATAACATTCAAAAAAGTGAGAAGGTGCTTTTGGATATTCAATACCTTATCTCTGAGAATGGGCTTGATGATTATCTATCTTTGGAGGAAATGAACGCGCACTCTTCTTTGGAATTACATCCTCGGCAAAAGGAAATTTATTTCAAAGAAAAGAGTGGAATTCATTGGTTATGGGAGGGAGATAGAAATACAAATTTCTTTCATCGTATGGCCAATATTCGATGTGGATCTTCAAGAATTACAGCACTGGTTGTCAATGATGTAGTGACTACAGACATTGATCAAATTTCATCGCATATGATCGAATATTACAATGAACTCTTTCGCAAAGACAATGCTGTCCAGGTGAATGCTGATCTGATCCATTCTGTGATTCCATGCACCATCATAGAGAGCAATAACGAGATGCTTATAGCTAGACCTTCCCTGGACTTAATCATGCAAATGGCCTTTGGTATGGATCCAACGAGTGTGCCTGGTCCAGACGGACACACGGGGATTTTCTTCCAAAAATATTGGGATATTGTGGGTCCAGATGTGTGTAATGCTGTCACGGACTTCTTTGTTTCGGGAAAAATTATTCCAGGGCTGAACTCGAGCCTTATGATCCTTATTCCTAAAAGGGAGGGAGCTGTTAGAGTAGAGGATTTTAGGCCTATTGTGATGACGAATTTCATTTTTAAAATCATCACAAAGATTGTTGCGAATCGTCTTTGTAACGTGGCGAATAAAATCATCTATGGAAATCAATTTGGCTTCATTAAAGGTCGGTAAATTCATGAATGCATTGCCATAGCTTTTGAAGGTATTAATCTTCTTAACCATAGATGCTTCGGAGGCAACTCAGCCCTTAAGATTAATGTTCGCAAAGCTTTTGACACGTTGGATTGGAACTTCCTTTTGACAGTTCTTTTGGCATTTGGTTTCAATAATGTCTTCGTGGGTTGGATTCAGAATTTTTAGCTTCAGCTGCCATTTCTATTTTAACACCAGTAGGACAATGAGGGTACTTCAAATGTAGTAGAGGGGTTCGGCAAGGGGATCCCCTTTCCCCTTTGCTTTTTTGCTTGGCGGAAGATTTTTTGAGTAGGCTCGTTTCTTGGCTAGTGGATTCTGGGAATCTTGAACAAATGAGGTACACTTCGAACTCTCTTTTTCCCTCACATATGTTATACGTGGATGACATTTTACTCTTTTGCAAATCAACAGCTGCAAACATGAGAGTTTTGAGAGACGTTTTTAAGCTTTATGCTGACAACTCGGGACAGCACGTTAATTGGAATAAATCTTTGATTTATTTTAATGATTTCATGCAAATAAATAGAGTGACGAGGCTGGCTGATTTCATGGGAATTAAAATGGGGGAGAAGTCTTTTATTTATTTTGGTGTTCCTTTGTTTCGAGGAGCGCCTAAAGCAATTCACCTGAGTCCTATTTATCATAGAACTATCCAATGTTTTTCGAGATGGATTGGGTCTTCACTTTCGATGGCTTGACGTATGGTTCTTATAAAGTCAGTAATCAATAGTTCTTTATTGCATTCTTTTCTGATTTACAAGTGGCCGAGCTCACTGATCGGGAAGCTAGAGCAGGCGGTTAGAAATTTCTTATGGACCGGATGCATTAACAAATGGAAGCTAGTCATGGCTCCTTGGAAAATCTATTTCAAACCCACTGCAATGGGAGGCCTTGGCATGTGAAATTTCAAGGACATGAATCTCTCAATGCTCGCAAAATTAGTGTGGGGGCTGATCTCCAACCAAAGGGATTTTTTCTTTCTTATGCGAAAACGTTTCTTGAAGAATGAGTTACCAATTGATGGGTTGAATAATTCCAGCATATGGAATTCCATGAAACGTGTCTACAACCTCCTTCGAGATAATATTATTTGGTTTATCAGTGACTCGTCTAAGCTGAACTTTTGGAATTCAGAATGGATTTTACCGACCTTAGGGGCTTCTCTTAACCTTCCTAGAGCTGATCGAGCAAAGACACAGGAGAAAGTCATGGATTATTTCATGAACAGAACATGGCAGAATTTGCCATCCATTATTCCAACCTTTTTGCAGCAGCATATCCAAGGCATTAAACCAATAGGTGATCAAATGGACAGATGTTTCTGGAGACCAGCCAGCAGCTGAAATTTCACGATAAAATTATTTTACCAATGGTTGTAACCCCCTCTTGCAGTTTGCCCCATCTCGAGGAGATTGTGGCATAAGTCGATAGCTCAGTCTCACTCTATTATTTGCTGGAAGGTGGCTCGGGGATACATCGCTACTCATGATTCACTCACTCGTAAAGGAATAAATATAGTTTCATGTTGCAGCCTTTGTAAATGTCATTCTGAAGACACAGACCATTTGTTCACTACATGTGTTTTCGTGCATGCTCTTTGGATTGCAATTCAATCTCTTTTCGGCAGAAATTTTACAATTGATTCGGGCATTAACTAGCCGTTTAAGGATGCTTTTTTACACAATTTCAGCCCACAACTTCAGACCTTATGGAATGCAGCAATTATCAATATAATTTGGCTCATTTTGAATGAGAGAAACGGCTGTATTTTTTATGACAGACAGCCTAATGTGTCATGTTCACTCCAGCAGCTTTGGGAGATTATAAGATGTAGAGATGGGATTGGTTTTGGGATGGTTTGGAATTCAGTGGTTGAGAATAACATATTACAGAATTTAAGCCTTACCCCGATATTAAATCGAGCTCCAAGAACGATTGAAGTGAGATGGATTATGCCTCCAGAAGATTGGATTAAAGTTAATACGAACACTTCGACGGATGGTGCACCAGGCCCGTCGGGATGTGGTGGAATTTTTCGAAACTCTAACGGAGATTTGTTTTTGGTTTTTCTTTTTTCAAGCTGCACACTTTCGCTTTTGTTACTGAGCTTGAGGCTACAATTTATGCAATCAAAAAAGCAAAGGAGAATGGATGGAATTAGCTTTGGATAGAAAGTGACTCGTCCTTTGTTGTTCATGCTTTTCGTTCAAGAACTACACGAGTTCCTTGGTATATTCGAGTAGCTTGGTCAGACTGTTTGAAACTTACACAAAGCATGAGAATTTTAGTGACCCACATTTATAAAGAAGGGAATATGATCGCAGACGCGTTAGCAAATCATGGTCGTATCTCTCAAGCCACAACCGATTGGATCCAAGTCCCTCACTTCTGCCGAGGGATGCTTTATCATGACCTTAATGGTCTTTTTAATTATCGTTTTAGATTGCTTTGTTCTTAGTTTTGCTTGTTTTTATTCTCTTTTGACTCTTGTAACGTACTTTCATCTTTTTTATTTTTTTTAATAAAATGTGAGGGGGGTTGTTAGTAGTGGGGAAGGGCGGGTCCCCCCATGGTGTTAGTTCCTTGGCCTGCCTTCAGGTGTGGGCTGTAAGCGGTGCTTTCACTGAGGGACTAATATCACCCTCGCTTCTTTCTTCCTGGCCTTAATCTTATTAAAAAAAAGGGTTATATATAAGAGAGGTTAATGTGGGTATTTTGTTATTGAAATAGGTCGAGAATGGCTTAATTTAAAAGAAAACACCGGCGATGATGTCTGGATGAAACAAAGCATTGATGGTGGCCTAGGGCTCAGTTGCGGCCCAGAGGATTCAGTATCGACGCATTGAGGTAGGCCGCAAGATGCGTGTTAAGACTTTATAAGGCTTTTCGACACTTCTCTCTCTTGACTTCCTTTTTTTATGTAATTTAAATTTGAGAGCTTCTCTCTTTAAGTTTTCCCATTTTTACAATTATTGCCCCAAAAGATGTTCAATAAACTTCCTTGTCATCGCAAACTCGATGTTAAACTTGAGGAACTTGAAGAAGGCAAGCACATGTTAGGAATTTTGCCCATTTGGCGAGTTAATGAGCTTTAAGCAACGTAGAAGTTTCTTGGTTACTTATCCGATTCCCAGATTGCTTATGCCACTGATCCTGCTGTGCATGCTTCTCCATGCCAAGTAAGCCTAATTTTTGGATTTAATTGATTTTTTTCCTCAATTGAAAACTCAAAATTACACAAATTAGATGTGGAAAATTCATGAAAATAAGTTAATGATGTGTGAAAATATATTAAAAACAATTAGAAATAATCAAAGAGTGAAATAGAGCCAAAAAGACGGATCAGGGGAGTCAGGGAACACCATTAAGGCATTGTCATCCATAAAAATCCAATACCTGCCTACTTGGCTCAATGCCGGAGTTACAATCTAAACTGCCATTGGTGAACCAATGTCGACAACGGTATGGCTGACCCAACAGATTCCAACATTGACTTGATTTTTGAAATTGAGTTGTTGTCGACCTATGACATGTCCCCCCTTTTTGTTTTATATTATTATTATTTTTTTTAAAACCCCTTAGAGGAACAATGTGTTCCTCCAAAGGAAAAAGGTAAAGACTGATGAAAGTTTTTGGGTAGACGTTCGAACTAGGTTGATGTATCCACTTGTCTCTAAAACACCCATCTCTCTTTTCGTAAATATAAAATGGTTCTCAAACTAGGAACCGTAAAGTTTGCTTTAAAAGGAGAGAACTAAACTTGGATAAGTGAACAAATCTGAGACTAAAATGCTAACAAAATGTTTGTGGGAATTAAAAATAAACTAACACAAAATAATACTTTTGACAAAAATATCATTATCATGTGTCGCTCCTTCAAAGATTCGTTTGTTGCGTCTTTTCCAGATATTCCAAGAAATCATCAATCATAGCGCAGTGCCAAATTCATGGAAAATGCCCCGCTTGAAAAATTAACGCCATTGGAGAAGAAACTTATACCCCATTTGCGGCAAAACCAATGAGATACCCAACCATTGAAACACATACAACCATAGCTTTTGACTATCATGACAAAAGAAAAGGCAATGGTCCATTAACTCTGAGGAAGATCAAGAGGGGCAGCCCCTATTGTCAATACATCCACAGTTCTATAGGAGCTCACTAGTGGGTAAATGGCCATGAAAAACTAGCCAACCAAAGAATCTAATTTTCAGTAGCGAAAGAGTACCCTAAATCAAATTGAAATCCTTCACGGGGGAGATCCAACATGCATACTGATAATAGCCATGAAAAAAAGAACTCACCGAGAATTTGTTGCGATTCCCAATGTCCCAAATAAGATGGTCGTCGTTTCCTAGGAAAATTGGTGGTTCATTGTTGCCCGTAAGTTGAAAATTGGTGGTTCATCATTTGTTGCGATTCCCAATGTCCCAAATGCACGCTTTCAAGATCGAACACCATTGCTGCCCCGAGATGCACAAACGTCTTTTCTAAAAAGGGTTAAGAGAGGCTTGAGAATAGGAACACGCACCCCTCTTGAATGGTGGAGTGTTTCCTATTCCAAACTACGAATAAGTCTAGAAAATTCGACTTGAGAGGATAATTTGATATCCAAATGTCATTCCAAAAAGAGCCCACTTGACAATTGCCCACTCTAATTCGCACATGAGTGGTGAAAAAATTCCAGCTTTCCTCCTTCTTGAAACAACATTTAAGAATACCACGCCATAAAGGAGAAATGACTTCAGGATCATGGCAAATCAACTCATGCCAAGAACTCCAACCATATTAGTTAACACAATGTGTGAATGTTCCCCACTTTTCTACTGATAAGTTTAATAGTTTGTTCGCAAGATTCGTCTATATATCAACGGTGCTAAAAACTTATTCATGTAAAATATAGGTGTTGTTAATACCCCTTATCAAAAGAAAAAAATGATGACAACTGCAAGTATACAATTGCGATGTAGTTTTAAAAGATATCGATCCCATAGGGAAGGACTAGCTCTAAAGATCAACAAGGAAGATAAAATAAAGAAAATAAAATAAATTTGATATTTTGAGTAGGAGGGTTAGAATAAAGAATGAGTAAATATAGGTATGAAA
>CATIWQ010271529.1:0-18371 GCA_949673415.1 Euphorbia schlechtendalii | reverse complement strand
GGTGATTACAAAGGTAGTGTTGTAAATGTTGGTAATTCCACATCGAAATGATATGATATAGACTGGACAATCACACTAGCTAATTTGTTCAATTAGTCAAACTGTTTCATCGTATTGTTACATTTTATATTTTATATAGATCACTGTAATTCTTTGTGCTAGCTTGTTGCTGGTCTATTCAAGGCTATAGACAAAACAAGGACCGTTTTAATGAAATTTGATGTGTAACAATAAAATAAAATTTATAATTGAGTAACAAATATGATAATTAACAGTAGCTAATTATTTATATGGAAAATATAACTAAAAAGTAAAAACAACTAAAATTTCAAAATATGCAATTATATTATAGTCTATTTAGATAGAGTATAGCCTTCAACTAGAACACTCCATTACTCTTCGAAAAAAAAAACTTTATTAGAAATTATATTTATGTGATTAAATAAAACAGACTAAAAAATAATTGATCCCTTCCAAGTATTCAAGCATGAACCAGGGCGGTTGCACCAAGCTAACTCCAGGACCTGAAAGGGTCTTGCTAGTTTTAATTTAAGTGCTTGAAATTAGAAGTTGTTAGTTTTCTGTTTTAGTAAATCTTATTTATTAGGAAATATAATTAATTTTAACTTGTTCAAAATTAATTGTTAGCTTTAGCTCTTTTCTTGTAGTTTGTTATTTTATAAAGAGTATTTAAAGTCTACTTTGAGACTAAATGGCCGTACAACAGATTATTGTCATCCTTTTTACTCTACGGGACATGCACTATTATAATATACAAGTAGAAAATATTTCTTTTTTTTCTCATTTATCCGATAAAAGAATATTATCTTCTCATTGTGGTTTTATTTATTTAAGTTGCTTTTAACTATTCACCTACATCTATCAAATTTCCTTTGATATAAACTTATTAGTTGTAATATAATAAATCTACAATTTTAACTTTAAACTGTAATGCAAATTATAAGTTTAGACATGCCAAATCACAATTTTTATCTAGAGGGAGAAGATATAATCAGAGGCTAACTCATCTTCAAGATCAATTATTCCTTTCAGTTCCCACCCAAACAAAGACAATGTTTTTAGAGAGGAAAGACCATCTAACGATGGTATACCGTTGGTGTAGTTGAAAAAGGCTAAATAAAGATCCTCCAACTTGCCAAGTTTCGATAGCTCTTACAACAAAACAAAAAAACACAGTTATATATAGAATGAAATTTTCTAGTTGATGTATCAAGGGACAGAGAATATCTGCGCAATTTGATAACTAATGGGACATAAAAAAGTCTTTCTATTAACATAACAATCATCTACAAGTGACTAGTACGTAGACACTGAATTTATTCACCTTTACTATTAATATTAGTAAGAGAGACAAAAAGATGATTCACCTGTGCTATCAATAGTTCCCTCAAATCCATTGGATGCTCTTAGAGATAATGATCTTAAGGATGAAAATCCACTTATCAATGAGAAAATGTTGTTGTTGAAGCTCTTGTAGGTGGACAAAGTGACATTCTCTAGATTTTGAAGTTGTAGCAATCCTTCACACAAGGGTAGATAAGTTAATATTCTTTGAACCTTTTACTAGTATAAATAGCATTAAAAATAAAACTTTAATTTACATATCAAACTCTTCAAAAATCAAATTGACTATTTAGCCAGAACTCATCATAGATGTTCGCTACAAATTCCACATAGCATTCAATAAGTTCATTTTGGAACGTAAGAGATGGCTCTCTATTGTGATTAGGTTTCCTAAACTCTAATTTTGCCTGATTTTGATTTAATGAATGACTACATCATTGTGCACATGTTCTTGCAACTGCTAATTAAGAAACCTCAAACAAAATCGTAAGACTTTTTCTTGACATAACAACCATCTATCAGTGACTATCACGTGGGCACTGAATTTAATCACCTTTACTATTAATATTAGATAGAGAGACAAAAAGACAATTCATCTGTGCTATCAATAGTTCCCTCAAATCCATTGGATGCACTTAGCGATAATGATCTTAATGATGAAAATCCACTTATTAATGAGAAAATGTTATTGTTGAAGCTGTTGTCGGTGAATAAAGTGACATTCTCTAGATTTTGAAGTTGTAGCAATCCTTCACACAAGGGTAGATAAGTTAATATTCTTTTGAACCTTTTACTAGTATAAATAGAATTATAAATAAAACTTTAATTTACATAGCAAACTCTTCAAAAATCAAATTGACTATTTAGCCAGAACTCATCATAGATGTTTGCTACAAATTTCACATAGCATTCAATGTATGCTTTCAATAAGTTCATTTTGGAACGTAAGAGATGGCTCTCTATTGCGATTAGGTTTCCTAAACTCTAATTTTGCCTGATTTTTATTTAATGAATGACTACTATGGCTACTGCTAATTAAGAAACCTCAAACAAAATCATAAGCCTCTGCAGTTTTAACTACGCCAATCTTTACTACTCCTTCCTCGGTTCCTATAGTGATAAAAGCGGCTTCCATTAAGTTAAAGACTCACACACTGTTGATATATAATTTTTTAGCGATTTACCACACATTGTTGATACTAAAAGAATGGGAAAAAAATTGTGCATAGATATTGTTTACGAGAATTTTCCATCATTAGGGAAGTTATGTTGTTTTGTGGGGGAATCTTTGTTGTTAATCCTAAAGAGTATTGGTCAGAAAGTAAAACTCAGGATATGCTTACTGAACAAGTGTTTGAACTGAACAAGTGTTTGAGAGGTTGAATAAATCTTGCCTCCAAAGATTCAAGTAATTAATAATTCAAATACTACTAATGCGGTTGTTACTCTATCACAGCCCGTCGAGATTCTTGATCGTACTACAAACCAACCATAGTGCACTTGCTAGGTAGTACCTTTCGGTAGTAATAGTTTCTCATTCACTTTTTTCCATATGTTATACTTTCTTATTTATTTTTAAATTTTCAGTTTTTGTTAATAAATTTTTTTCTTTCTCTTAGATGTTTACTACATGACCAAAAATTAAGTGGGAGACATTGAAGGTGACAATCATATGGGAAAATGCGATTTTTCACCACCATTTAAGTATTTTTAAACTTACGCTAACATGAAAATTTAAAGAAAGAAAATCAAAATAAAAAATAGAAAGAAACTGAAAAAAAGATGATAGGTAGAGAAAACCCTAGTCATGTCAATCCCCTTTCTCATCTTTTCATCAATGGAATTGTGGAACCAATGGCTTTGATTCCCTCTTCATCGACGACGCTACCAGATCTCAGTATCCTTCAACTAACCCCTAATGAAACTACAGTCGCATAAAGTGTTCTGCAATCAAAATCATCCTTCACTAAGATTGTTTCACAATCAAAACTATCATTAGCTAAGATTGTTTCGCAATCGATCTTGAATGAAGAGGTGCAAATCTAGTTGAACAATAACAAAGTCATATTTTCAATGTGGGAGTGGCTACAAAGCCATTAAAATTCCTCAAAATCTGTATGAGGAAAGATTGATGCCAATAAACATTTAGTGGTGGGATGGGTCACTCTAGTTATTGAGGATTCTCCCTTGAAGTATGTGGACTTGAAGGAAAAGCTATCTCAACTTTGGGAATTATGAACTCCTTGAAAGATTAATTCACAAGGAAGGGGATTTTTTTTCACATTATTTTGACTACTAAATAGGAGATAAACCATATATGGCAATGCAGAAACTTAAGCCTTTAAGCAGGTATTATGAGGTTTTATTCATGGAAGCTTGGCTTTAATATTGACAATCATGAATTAACAGCTACTCAAATTTGGGTTTGGATGTACAACCTCCCATGGAAATTTTGGGATAAGCGAATCTTTACATTTCTTGCTAGAGGGATTAGAATTCCCATTCGATTTGACACGAATATGATCAATGGTGAATTTAGCCATTATGTAAGGGTATTAATTGATATTGACTTGTCCATACCAATCATAGATGAAATAAGGGTCAACACAAATTCCGATAAGATTTTGATTATGAAAACATACCATCCTTTTGCAGTTCTTGTAGTTCAATAGGGCATGTGGTTGTGAACTGCAAAAGAAATAAAGTATTTTTTGAAGTAAAAGAGAATGACTTAAGAGAATCATTGGCAAGATTATGATGGAAAAAAGAGATTAAGGCCAATTAATTGACAAACTAGAGGATTCTCATGATAGTAGGGGGAGGGCTGATGTTTTAGTGGGGTATAGAAGGGGGATTATTTTCAAAGTTACATCCTGAAGCCCTTTTAGACATCCTTCTATGCTAGAGCTTGATAGTTGTGATGAAGAGAACGTGCTACTTATTCATGTGGCCATCATGTCAACAATAATTAAGTTGTCGATAATAAAAAAAGCGGTTGCAAAAAAGTTAGAGATGGGTTGGTTTATGTGATTCTTCAAAGGATAGAGAGCAGGGAAAGCCCATGGATAATCTAGATCTCTTCAACTGAAGTAAACAACGTTAACAAAGTTTGTTGAAAGGAAAAATAATCTCATTTCTAGGGGCACGCATGAGATACATGTTTCTAATATAGAAAAGAATTATTTTAAAGTTCACTTTTGTCATGAAAAGGTATTAAACTCTTTAGGTAGTTTGGCTACAAGATCTTTTCAACTTGGAAGTAGTCCATTATGGAGTGCAATTATTCCTACATTAGATCATGATGATTTTGCTTTCCTGCCAATGCATGGTCGAAAGCAACCTAGAGCTCGTAAGAAATAGGCTTAGCTCTTGGTAAATTATCTTTAAGTCTTGTTTAGTTGTAGTTTTTATCGCTTTAACCTGTTTTTCATTTTTCTTTACTTGTTTTTATATTGATTTAATAAATAAAGGCTAGAATTTTCTGAGCTTAGCTTCATTAAAAAACCAAAAAGAAAAAAAAGAAACAATCTAAACTAAAAGAGCCTTTATAGGATTAGTCTTTATTCTTGTGAGCTTAGAGAGCTGCTTATTTCGCATCGTGTCTTGCGTGCAAAAAAATTACATGTGTATTCCTCTTTCGATCAGGCTACAAGAATAAATCATCCTCGTAGTTCTCATAATGATGATTATCCTCTGAGTCAACTAATGTCTCACTCCACGAAGAACCACTACTGGTTTATAATAATTTCGAGCTTGAGTTATCCTAAAGCTCATTTTCACCCTTTAGCAGCAAGCTTATATTCTTTTTTGCAGCTCCATTTAAAATCAAATGAACGAATGCCCTTCTTATTCTTTCCCAGGTCACTTGGATCCTCATCCTTTACCAATAAATAGGCCCATGATTGGCCCCTTTTCAAAGGAAAAGGTTTTAGAGGATAAAACAATCTTCCCCGTGGTGTTTGGGGTAGCACTATTTCCTGAAACAAATATACTTCAAGGTTAATTCTCTCATATTTTTCAACATGTTCTAGAATAGTTGGTGTATTCTTAAGAACATCATCATCCTGCTTGTCCATCCTAAACTCACTAATTGTATCCTCCATGTGCTTAGCCTTTGGGGAGCATTTAGATTCTTTTGTTGGTTCAGGCTTATCTTTAAAGCTTTCCTCAAAATTTTTGAAAATCTTACTAGCCAAAACATAATCTATTATATGTTTAATTCTCTAAAATTCATTGGCTATGCTTGCTTCTTCTTAAAAGCTTTGAATTATGACATTGCTCTTTTTTTCTCCTCTGGATTAAGGATGCGAGGCTCCTTTACATGCTTCTTGTTCCTCTTTCATTCATAAACATAATGTCCAACATATTTGTATAACTTACAAAAGGTTGGCATAATCTAATAAACTAGATCAATCCAGAATTCATGTCACACTCATTCCATACATGTTGTGTGTGGTAGAGGTTATTAAATATCAACATCATCCAACATATAGCAAAGTGACTATAATTGCCTTCCATTGTGGCCTTGTCAACTCTGAAGAATACACCAAATCTAGTGGTGATTTCTACAAGGATTTGAGTTCCCAGTATTCCCAGAGATGGCGTTGAATATAGACATAGACTTGTGCATTCGTGGCCTTATATGCATAGGGGTCGAAGTTGTGAACTCAAGGGAGAAGCATAAAGATTTATGTTTTGAGATTCATGACACCTATGCTCCAAACCTTAGTATTTATATCCATTGAAACCAACATGATATGATGGTAACCCCCTACCGATTAAGATCACATCTTATATAGTTAGACCCCAACCAATTATTAAATGCACTTTAAGCTCATCAAGTTTCATAACTGATTCACCTTTTCTTATAATAATATGTTCTATTAAATAACAGGTACACAATTTCACTCACTCTTCGTAAATCACTTGTGATATCTGAACTAATTGGAACCCTCCTTTCTTCGAAGTTGAGTTAGCGATAATACCATGTTTGAGTCCAACAACTTTCCATGGACAATTATCTTTAAAGGATTTCTTGTTTAACAGATGTGTTATAATGTTGTCCATAGAGAGACGAGGGTCCCCTCCACCAGCCATAATCGAAAGTAACGAAAAAGGGAAGAGAATGATAAGAAAATTTAATGGCAACAAAAAACTAGGGTTTCACCCATTCCTTTTCTCCACCGTTTGCATAGTTATCTTTGTAAATTTTTCATGAAAATAAGAACATTGCAATATATTTTGAACAAACTAAATCTAAATTGTTTATTAAATAAAAACTTAGAAATTAAGAAAATATTTAATTAGCAAAGAGACACATTTTGGAGCGATGAAAAACCCGATTTAGCTTTCAACCGCTAATGGCTTCAGGTGGTTTTCAAGAGGATCTTGTCACTGAACTCTTTATTTCTCAATGGCCTTCCCCCTCTTCTCAGGATTCTCCACAAGAACTTGATATTCCATCTTCTTCAATGGCTGCTCCCCATAAGCCATCTTACGTAATAGCTTTTCGAAACATCTATGATATAATCCGACAACCTCCGATCTCAAGCACTATCACTACAAATGCAGGTGGTGGCTACAAAGTCAAGATTTTGCAAAAAAATCTATGAGAATCATCTTACATCTTACACCTTACAGGTTTTTTTTATTATTATTTGTCTTATTCTTTCTCAAGGGGATATTCCTTGGAAGCATATGGAATTGAAGGAGATCCGAATAAGATTTGGGAAATTCAAATGGACTAGAAATTGATATCCATTGGGAGGAGTTAGTTTCACATAATCTTTCCATCTGAGGCTACCCTAAACAAGGTTTAGTATAAAGGGAATTTAAATTTACACCTAGGAATCATTTGTTTTTTAGCCTGGAAGCCTGCTTCGATCCAATGAATGTCATGTTAGACATGATGTATGCCCTATAGGGAATTAGGGTGATATATCTTTATTAGCTATAATGTACGAACAATTTTCAGATTATTATTATCAATAATAAAGACATCTTTGTTGTTTATCAATCTTTATTCAAGTTATGTATCTCGTTGGTATTATATATATATGTGTGTGTGTGTGTGTGTGTGTGTGTGTGTGTGTGTTATTACTTATATGCTCATGGATAAGGCAAAGTCCATGACTACTTCATAGCATGAAAGTGCGAGGACATAGTGGGTGCTATGTGGTGTGAGAACTACACACACATGTTACTACGAATAGTCCAAATATCCCTAGTCATAATTTCATTGAGACTGGACATCAATAAAGTGGAAAAAGTAGCATATGTAGGATTACTCATTGGATTTGATCCAAGTAAATGATCTCATGAGCTGAAGGTGGTACCTTGAGTTAACACATGAATATATTCGGGTAATACATTGGAGACTGCTATAAGATAGACACTCAGAAATAACTATATCCATGTGTTGGTATTATGTCTTATTGTAGTAGCAGTACAAGTATCCTCAGATCTGAGATACTAGTTACCTAGTGTGGGAGTTGGTATACTTTAGGTCATACTTATCCATACCCTGGTGATTAGGAGGATACGAGTTATTAATGGTATAGTGATCATCACTCGTTGGTAAGCCAAGTGGTCAAGTTGGTATCCATCAATCCTGATGTAGTTATATAGTGGGAGTTGTATCTTAGGGCCTCTTGTTGAAGTGACACACTCATAAACCTCTTATCAGAGTATAAGTTTGATAGAATGTGTTTCTAGTCAATCTTGATACATTATGGCGAGTGGTGTTCTTCGTGAACAAGTATAATTCCAAGATAGCTATCACTTTTACATGAGCTAACACTTAATCATAGCTAAATAAACTAGATGGTACTTAACCTAATGGAAGGAGTGTATTGTATTGGTTACTATTGCAGAACCGGATCAAGTCATAGGAATGTGACGTTCCAAGTATAGGGGGATCATACGCCTTTGCTAGAAAGCCCATTTGATCATCTAGAGTTATCGGGTTCCATATTGGTGTAGAACATTAAGCCTAAAGGTTCCCGGATGGGAAGTGAAGTTTAGGTTAATCTCTACTGGCTCTGTACTTCAGGATCCTACGAGCTCACACACTTTAGGTCTTTCCTAGACTAAGTAAAGAACATATAGACTGGGTTTATGCTGAGAATATTAAGAAAGTCAGAATCATTGGATGAATTATTAATTGATTAGACCAAATAATAATTAAAGGATTTTAAGGAGGGGTTTTGGAAAAATTGCACAAACACTACTACTAAGGGAAATTTTCCTTTTACGAGTGGGCCTTGCGAACACGGGATGTTCGTGAGTAGGCCCTGTATGGCTACCCCATGAGTAATTTGGCTCACGAGCCACTAGCATGTGTTGGCACAAAGCCAACGCATGGTGGTGGGTAGAAGGCCTACAAGCATTGCTAGGCAGCACTTGCGTGGGCTTGCTACGTAAGCCCAGTGCTATAGTCCGTAAGCCAAGCTTGTGGGGTAATTAGGGCTTATCTTGTGGCAGCCGCAGAGCTCACATATGCGGGCTGTGCGTGTGTGTTAACCCTGGCAGAGCTGGAGCTCCGCGCAGTAACCCGCGTGTGGAATGGAAATAGTGCCATCCCACATTGCTTTTTTAGGGGAGCTTTTTTCTCCTCCCACTATAAATAGTGCCCCACCCCTCCTTTTTTTATTCACTTCAACTCAACATTCCTTCTAAGTTTTGACATCTTTCTTTGTGACCGTTATGCGAGATTCTCCAAGAGTTTCTCCTTCATCACAAGAATTCTTTTGAAGGCTCATTCATATTTTGAAGAGAGCCTTCTAAGTTATATTTTCGAGTTGGTCTTCGAGTGGTCTAGCAGCTGTTATCTACCAACAAGTTCTTTCTCAATGGGAGGTTTTAGTCGGTTGGGATCCATGTGGATCACTCATAGAGGCTATCCTAATTTGGAGGCTACTACTAGCGAAGCGCTGTCCAATTGTTTTAAGGGAGCGATGCATCAAAGGGAAGGCACACATCAACTGGTAATACTCTTAACTTAGATGCTAGGTTTCTTTTATTAAGTTTTAGAAACCTATGAGCATCTATGGAACATTTCAACTTAAATTATATCAATCATGGCATGCTTAAGAGTTCCTTTAGGGTTAATTTTAAGTTTTGAAATTCCGCCTTGTAAGTTTTCATGTTCAATTACTGCCTTAATTAACCATCATGTCAAGTATACAACGTCTCAAGTTTGGGTTTGAATTTATAATCTCCCCTAGGAATATTTGGATAAGAGGCCTCTTCTCTTGAATAAAAACACAGTGGATGGAGATTTTGATCATTATGCGAGGATATCGATCAATATTGATCTTGTAGGCTCTTTAAAAGATCAAATATGTGTCGATATAGATAATGGAAAGGTGTGTGTTTCTCTTGAGTACAAAAACTTGTCGATGCTTTGTAGTGTTTGTAAGGTAATTGGCCATGTTTTGGCCTATTGAAGGAGGAATAATTCGCCACTCAGAATTAGAAGGAATCAGAAGTCACAAGTTGAACATTGCATTCTTAAGAAGGGAAGGAAAGTCGATAAATCAATCCTAAGGAGAAGGAACAACCCGTTAAGGAAAGGAATGCTCCATGTTTGGAAGAGAGCAATAGGGCTACGAACGGAATACTTGCAATGTTCACCTTTAATAACATTATTAGGTTGAAAATCTAACATATTTTTATACTTTATTATTTATATTTATGAGCATGTTTTATTTTTTTATGGCTTTGTTACTTTCAGTTTCCACTATTTCAGGGTTGAAAGGTGTTTTAGAGAAAAGATGCATAAAATAGCCTAAATCAGTATTCCATCGAGATCCCTGTGCATGGATCATGAGTGGTAGCAAGTTCCACCGAGATCCCTGTGCATGGAACATGAGCGATAGCAAGTCTCAAAAATTTCTGCAACTTTCAAAGAACTCCATAACGTTAGATAAAACATTACTTATGAAGGAAGCACATCAAAGTCAAAGAAGGAATCATCGTTTTGGGTGAATCCTATTATGGAGAAGTCTTAATCAAGAAGGAAGTTATTTTCCTAAGTAAACTCTATTTTGGAAAAAGATAACTCGGCTTTATTTTCTCTCGAAGAAAAGACTAAAGAGGAAGAAACCTAAAGAAGAACAAGTGCTAAACTCTTAATTTTAGACTAATTGAGAAGCAATAAGAGGCGGTTACAACTCCTATATAGAGACTGAAGCAATCATTCAAAGGTAGTTTTAGAGTTTAGTCTTCAGTAGTCTAGTCTAATTGAGTTTTAGTGTCTAGCTTAGTTTGACTTTTCAGTTTTGATTTCAATTCTCAACTTTGTTTTAGCCTTTTTATTCTTCCTTTCAAACTCTCTCTAGTTTATTTTTTATTATTTTCAAGCATTCATACTCTTTTATTGCTTTCAAATTATTTCAATACTTTTCAATTCCAATAATCTTTTAGTTTCACAATTTACTTTACAAGTTATTTACTTGATAACATGCTTCACTTTTAGCTCTTTACTATTTATTGCATTTATCTTTAATCATGTCTAGTTAAATATTTAATAACTTGACCAAGTAAGGCTCAAGGCTATGTTTGATTAGTGTGAGAACTTAACTTTAATATAGTAATCCACAAGGTGACTTATTTTTCAATCGCTATATAAAATACTAAATCTTTGATCTCACTGTGGTCTGATAAGCCATAAGGCATTTCTTTGTGATTTACTGCTATATCTAACTTTTTCATCCATAATTGTGGCTAAGGAGGAGTAAGTAAAGGAAGTTTCATCAAGACTAGAGAGTGATAATCTAACACATGTTGAGTCTCACTACTTGCAGTCAGGGTTTGGGCTTTTATAATATTTATTACTATTTATCAACGAGCTCTTTGGCATGACATCGAGAGTCATGGTGAACAAGAAGTTGATTGAGGTGTGAAGCATAGTCTCCATACGAAGAAAGGAAGAGTTGTTGGTGTTGTACGATGTAGATCATCAATATAACCGAACCTAATTCCCAATGCAATTTACAACTTGTCCCGTGATCATTATAATACATGGTTTACCATTAATTGGTTGAGTTATTCTTTTTATATTGTCTTTTAACCTAATTATTTAGTTTTTACTCTCAAACTCTCATAACAACTATGATCTAGTCATGTTATTCAATCATTCTACAAATATTAACTTGTTGAAAATATTCTCTATAGGCACGAGCCTTGTTTGCTACAAACTACAATAATTTTACATGCAGTGATTTCTCTCGATGGTCTCGATACCCATTAAACATTGAAGAGAGTCTTGGGGATAAAAACGAGCAATCTTTACACAAGTTGGTGGACATGGAACGCAATTCAAAAGTTAGTAATTCATATAACAGTGAGTTGATTCGTAAGAGGTTTATGATGATGAATTTGATATATAATTGGATGAGGATGAGTAAGATCTACAAATTGTTTAGAGTACGTCATCACTTCACTTTGAGAATCCCTAAGGTATCAACTTACATCTGTTGAGGGAAAATCAGTGACTCCAAAATCCTAGGACATAGAAAACATATTTCTCAGGTTTTGGAAATTAAGGATAGTGGCAACATAGCTTGTTCTTTGGACTCGTTGGCTAACATGGCAGTGCAAGAGGATGTGGGTTGAAAGGAAAAAAATGTTAGCATTATTTGGTTGAAAGGAAAAGGAATTCTATTTTTGGGGGCACACATGTGATTTCAAATCTAGGTTGGAGTGATTCAGCCCTATGGGTAGTTTGGCCTCAAGATCTTCTCAAAATGGTAGCAGCCATTATGGAGCTGAAGTATCCCTGTGTTGAATCATCAAGAATTTTTCCCATTGGTGCATGGTTGGAGGCAACCCTAAGTTTGTATGAAATAGAATGAGCTCATGGAAATTTCGCTTTTCTGTGTTTTTCTTTCCTTTTTTCTATATTTTATAATTTTTAATAAATATGGATAGACCACAAGGAGGGAAGCTATGGCCACTTTACTCAGGTCTTTGTGGATATTGACATGTCCACAACTTTGCTAGGGATGGTTAGCATAAAGATAGTAGGTGGTGAATTTTGGATTGACTTGGTTTACTAAAATCCTTCAGATTTTTGCAAACTATGTGGTTATGTGGGTCACAAACTTTTTTATTACAAAAGGAACAAGAAGCCAGATGAACCAAAGAAGGCTAATGAAAAGAGGCATGGTCGACCGAACATTGAGCTCCTTCAGAGAAGCAAGCCAAGGTAAGCTGATTTGGAACAATGGAAGAAGAAATTCGAGGTTTTTGTTAATACAATTTTCTGCGGAATTAAAAAGGATCTCCAAAAATAGCCAGAAGTAGATAAGAGAAGTGGTGAGGTCATGAATGCTAGCAAGGTAAACAGGTCAGGTGATAGTGGCTAAAGCCAAGATGAGTTTGAGGAGGAAGATGGTGCTATTATCAAACATTCCAAAACAGCATCGATGCAGGAGCTAATTTTTAACTTGAAATTAATCCTGAAGTCAACATAAATGGTGTAACCTCTTCGAATGGGAAAGCAGGTGGTTGGGAAATCATGGGCTGATTTAGTAGATGAAGTGGACAACGACATGCCTTGGCTAACTACAAGAGGGAGGAAGACTAAGAGAGGAGGGACAAAATCATTGGTGCTACATGGGAGCACCAACAACCTTCCCTGATGAATCGGATTTATTAATATTGTAGGGGTTCCCGTAATGTGGAAACTCAGCGAATGGTCTCTGACTTAGTTTTTTCTCATAAACCAAAAATTTTGTTCATTACAGAACCTATGGTTACCTTTGACAAGGTGGATGAATAGTTTTGGAGGAGAACTGGTTTTGAGCTAGTTGTTAATGACAAAACTCCAACAAGTCTTTGGGTGCTTCATTCGACCAACTCAGCATTGAAGTTCTCGGTTTCTTTAATTACTTCATGGGTAATTATTATCCACTGTATTTTAAGTAATGTTATGCCTTATTTTAGCATTGTGTATGGTAGTAATTTAGCAACCAACCATCGCACTCTCTATAATGATATAATCGGCTTCCATGAGGCTAATCCCGGTTGTTTAAGAGTTCTTGGAGACTTTAATGCAGTTTTGGGTAACCATGAAAAAACGGGGAATGCACCAAACTCGGCTAGCTGTGTAGACTTTCACAGATTCATGGACAGTTGTGAACTTGTCGAACCTGTGAATTTAGGTCCATTCCATACTTGGTTCAATCATAAAGAGGGACATAATCGAGTTGACTATGAATTGGATCGGGTCCTTCTTTGTCAGAATTTTTCTTTAGCATGGTAGAATATTCATGAAGTGTTTCTCCCAAGGCACTCTTTTGACCACCACCCTATTCTCTTTTCATGTTCTAATGTTATACGGAACTTTGCAAGATTTCACTTTCAAAGTATGTGGATTAGGCATGAGGGGCTGTGATCATTAGTTAAGGAACATTGGTAAGGTAACTTCCCGGACATTCATTCGATGAGCTTATTCTCGCTAAAAGACGTTGAGGCCGATCCTAAGATGATGGAACAAGGAAGTGTTCAACCATTTTGATGAAAGAATTGAGCATTAGAAGAATGTATTATCTGATATTCAAACTTGAATCGTGACTTAGGGTATTTCAGAGGAGCTGAATGTTCACGAACTTCAGGCTCATTCTCATCTGAATGAGTTCTTTTTTAGGAAAGAAATTTACCTAAAATAAAGGAGCAGAGTTTCATGATTGAAAGCTAGGGACCACAACTCCACTTTTATTCCCCATATGGAAAACGTAAAAAAAGTTAGCAGCAGGTATAATGGCGCTTGAGGTAGATGACATCGATAATTCGGATCCAAAAGAAATTGCGAATCATGTTACATCCTTTTATTCGTGGCTTTTCTCATCATATGCGATCATGACACAAGGCTACGGGGCCATTCACGGGACCATTCCAAAGCTGGTCATGGATGAGGATAATGGCTGCCTTACAAGAATCCCAACCAAGCTCGAAATTAAGACTACGGTCTTTAACCTTAACCCGGACAGTGCTCCGGGCCTTGATGGTTTTACCGACATTTTTTCCAAACTTTTTGGGATATCGTTGGGGCGGATATGTGCAACATGGTCACTCAGTTTTTTACCACGGGGGTCATTATACCGGGCCTCAATTCCAATCTTATGGCGTTATTACCAAAGAAAGAGGGAGCAATTAATTTGATGAACTTCAGGCCGATTGCCATGAACAATTTCAGGTACACGATAATTTCAAAGATTTTAGCAGGTCATCTTTCTAGCATGGCTGCTCGTATCATTTCCCCTTCGTAATTCAGTTTTATCAAGGGTCAGAACATGCATCATAGCATTGCGGTAGTGCTCGAGGGGGTTAATGTGCTCAACATAAATCTTTCAGTGGGATTACGTTGAAATTGGACATTGCAAAGGTATATTTTTGAAGTTTTAAAAACTTTTGGATTTTGCAGCATGTTTTGTAGTTGGTTGAAATCGATTTTCAATTCGGCAAGAATTTCCATTATGACTAGCAGCGGTTTAAGAGGATACTTTGGGTGTAGTAGAGGTGTATGTCAAGGTGATACTCTCTCCCCAATTATTTTTGGTATAGCGGAAGACTATTTGAGCAGGTTGATCTCGACCGGGGTAAATAATGGAACTTTGAGTAGCATGAAATAATCGAGAGAATTGGTTCCATCTCATGCTCTTTACGTGGATGATGTGCTCATTTTTATGGTTGCAACAACAGCAAACTTCAATGGTGTCAAAGAGATTTTAGATCACTACGGATCTATTTTGGGGCAACTAATAAATTGGGATAAATCGGATGCTTTTCTGGTAAACACAACTCAACTTCAAGGCTGATTTCTTTAGCTAATTCAACAGGAATTAGTGTGGGAAAGCTGCCACTAAACTATCTTGGGATCCCACTGTATGTTGGAGCACCGAAGGCTGCTCATTTGAGACCTCTGCTTCACAAAGTTCTTGGTTGTTTTGCTTCATGGAAAGGTAGTGCTATATCATTCGCGAGGAGACTCACACTAGTGATTAACTCGGTAATTGCAAGCTCTCTTATTCATGTGTTCTCTATTTACAAATGGCCGTTGAGCTTAGTGAACGACGCAATGTTAGGAAAACTTTCATAGCCACTCATTTTGGATGCATCTTTTTATTAAGAATTTCTTGGTAGTAGATTCATGACACCGGTTGGACTTCGTAAGGGAACACGATTTTTTTCAAGTGCGTGGCGTTCTATATAAGAGGTATATCATGTATTGAGGTCGCACTCTTTCTAGTTGCAACACTCAGTTTTTGGAACGACGAATGGATCACTCCTTCTGTGGCGGAACAAATGATTTTACCCCTAAGTGAGAGATGAATTAAAACGGAAAGAGTGGATAATCGTTTGAATGGTGAATGGACTAACTTGGCTAATTTACCTGTGGAGATTCAAGACCGCATTAGGTAGATTTATAGAAGCAGCGACCGAGCTGATGACTACTGTTGAAAACCCGCAATCAATATAGTCTTCACATTAAAACTGTTCTACCTTTAGCTCCATGGACAGCCGAGTACAGTTGGGAACTTGCACCTTATTTGGAGCTAGTCAATTCCGCGGTCCTGCTCATTCTAATGCACGATGCCTTCTCGAGACTTGGATTTCAACTCCCTTCCAAGTGTGCGTTATGCAAATCTACGGTGGAAGATAGAGATCACCTTTTCATCCATTGCAGGTTCGCCAAAGCTATTTTGTTATCGATTTTTTCTTTATTTGGCAAGTCCATATCTTTGATAGTTTCAATCATGAGGGTTTTAACGGCAGCCTTAGATCAAAGATTTAGCACACAGATTGGACATGTATGGCAATGCGCAATTGTTAGTGTAGTTTGGCTAATTTGGAGATGCAGAAATGATTGTATTTTTAACAACCAACATCCACCATTCCTTGAGATCGATGTGGAGTTGCATTCGAGAAGGAGATTGTGCGTCCTTGGGAAATATTGGGAATTCTGAGGTGGAGAAGGCAATTCTTGGGAACCTTTCCCTCACTCCAAGGCTGGGAAAAGCTCCAAAGATTAGGAGAGTGTTTTGGCAGCCCCTTTCGGACACATGAATAAAGGTTAACACCGATGCTTCTGTTTATGGCTCTTCGGGGTAAGCAAGATGTGGTGGCATTTTTAGAGATTATAGGGGAAGACCTAAAGGTTGTTTTGTAAGAACACTTGTTGTCTCCATTCTTTTCTTGCAAAACTAAAAGCAGCAATAATAGCCATCTCAATGGCCCATGATAAGGGATGGCTTCGCTTATAGATCGAAAGTGACTCAACCTTTGTGGTGGGTCTAGTTAGAAGCTGTTCATTATGGGTTCCATGGAGCATTAGAGCATATTGGATTTCTTGCCTTCGTTTATTGGACACGATGCATATGGTAGCAAGTCATATTTACCGTGATGGAAATCAAGTCGCGGACTCACTAGCTAGATTCGGATGGCAGCAAATGGATGTTTTTTGGTGGGATGAGGTTCCCAATTTTTGTTACAATGAATTTTTCTGCGATATTAGTGGCCGATGTTCTTATTGGTTTTATTAGTTTAGCTAGCTTTTATTTCGGTTTTCTTTTATTTTTCTTTGTTTTTTTGTCTATCTTTTAACTTTCTATTTTCTTTTTCGCTTATTTAATATATTAAAGGGTTGGTTGATGTAGAGGTATTCGAGGGTGCCAATTTAGTTGGGATGCTCGATCCTTCTATCTCCATTCCTTATTTCATTAAAAAAATAAATATGGCCTGACTTTTCCGAGCTCAACTTAATTCAAAAAAAGAATTTATTTAGTTAAACAATTTTTGTCCATTAAGAAACTAAATTAGGTTAGTAAGAAATAAAGACCAAATGCATCTTTATCCGCCTAAAATTGGTTCAATTAATGGTTTACTATCCCCCTTAACTTTTGAAATTTTCTCTCAACCCCATGAATTTGGTAAAAGTACATCAGTTTGCCCATGAATGTTATTTGAATCATCTTTTAATTGAAAAGTGCATATTTGAAAAGTCAAACAAATTGGAACTAGACACATGTCATATAAGGGTAAATTGATACACTTTTGTAAACTTGGCAAAAGTGTAATAATTTGCCTATGTACACAACTTGTCATCTTTTCATTGGAAAGTGCATATTTGAAAAACAAACAAACAAATCGGAACCTACACATGACATTAAGGGGATAAACTGATACACTTTTGCCAAGCTCACGAGAGCAAACTGATACACTTTTATCAAGTTTAAGAGCCTAAGAAAAAATTTAAAAATAAAGGGGGAAGTTGGCCATATACGCCAAGTTTGGCCGGGTAAGGATGCATTTACCAAAAAAAAAAAAATAAATGTAAAGCTATTGACCTCAAAGATGAGATGGTTAACCTTGAATATCAGCTGTCGATTTGAAAGATGAAATGGTATTGATAGTAGATAGTGTGCTTCTATCCTTAAAGAGAGAAAGATTTAATTGAATAGATTTCAATTTTTTTAGTCTTGATAATCTTTCAAAACCTGCATAACCAAACACTTGCCTTAAATTGATTGTTATTTATCAAACATTCGGGGTTCAAGTTTTAGCATTGATCTTTTGAATAGACATGGTTTAGCCTTATTCGGAATGGCAACCTAGTTGGGATGTCCGAGTTATATCTCTTCTTATTTCATTTTTCAATGAAAAAAAGATTCATTTTACTTTAGGAAATGTTTGTTTCATGAAAAATGCATGAGAATAACTTTCCTTTTTTATTGCAAACCATAAAATAAGAATATTGTTTCAATACTGTTTCTTTTACATGATATGTGGCGACATCAACTTAAAAAAATGAAATGCATAATTGATTATGTAAAACAATTGCCGCATGTTTTTATATCCTCTGGACTTGAAGCATACTCAACACAAAACAGACTGACTGTACATTGTGTTGAGATTCAATCAAGAAATAAAGTTTTCAAATTCGGAAGTTGTAAAATTTTAATAAACATGGGATTGAACTATTTGATCTAAAAAACTTAAAA
>CATIWQ010271508.1:0-18638 GCA_949673415.1 Euphorbia schlechtendalii | reverse complement strand
TCCCTTTGCATTTAAAGGTGAATGAATTTGATCGAACTTGACTTCAGATGTTACTAGATTTTTGGCGATATCCTGCAAATGCAACCAGTGAAATATAAATCCCACTAATTCAGCTAAACAAGAAAGAAACCAAGCAGAAATGGCAATGATTATTTACTTTCAGTTTCATTCCATTAATCGAATGGGTGGATGATGGAGCGTCGAGTTGCTGCAAGTTTTTCAGCCAATGATGTTCCAGTAACATGCTGGCTGACGCCCTTTCTGCGGGATTTCTTTTGAAGCAATGAGATAGAAAGTCTTTTCCTTCAGGTGACAATGCTTCAGGAATTGGTGGGGTATCCTTTAGGACTTTGAACATTGCTGCAGCCTGCAAAATATATATATAAATTTGAAATTCAAAACAACATTATATAGTAGGTAAAGAAGATAGTAAGATTTGATGCTTACGCCCTCAAAACCACTCCAAGGAGGTTTTCCTGTGAACATTTCGATAATTGTACAGCCCAGACTCCAAATATCAACAGCAAGTGCAAGATCAGAGTTGTTTACTTTCTGCATTACAGCTTGCATGAGCTGTGCAGAGAAGACAGCAGTGTCAAATGCAACCAAACCATAAGGTCCAAAACATAGTATACAGCAACAAGTACCTCTGGAGCCATCCAATAAGGACTCCCTTTCAAAGAGAGTTCTGCTGCTTGTCCGGTAATCTAAGAAAGATAGTTCAACACTTCATTAAGTCCAATATGAGAAATATATCAGCACTCGACTGCATGATAATATGTGCTGTTAAATTAGATTCGCGATTTGCCATGAAGATTGGAAAAGCATTACTCACAAGTTTTGACATCCCAAAATCGGCAAGCTTAACAACTCCCGATGCATCAACAAGCAAATTTGCCGCTTTTATGTCCCTACATAAATCAAGAGAATTAAAATTAATGACAACAAACAACGGAATTTCATACTGGCTGACTTAAGCTACATATATTCATGTACCTATGTATTGTCTTCATGCTATGCAAGTAGGCTAAGCCGTAGAGTATGTGACGTGTAAAACTACGAACAACATTCTCTGTAATTGCTCCACAGTGTTCACGTGCATATTTATCGATAGAACCAGGATGAACGTATTCCAAATATATATAGAAGTGGTCATCAACCTGCATATGCATGAAAATATTGATTCAAAAATGTCATAAAAATTCAGGTATAAACCTGAGTCTTGAAGCACAGAAGAAAGTATCACTCACTATTTCACTGCCATAATATTGCACAATGTTTGGGTGCTTCAGCTGGCTGAGCACTTTAATTTCCTGAAACAATTGAAGTAAACAAAGATAGGCAATGAATAATGAATAATTGTTGTAAGTGTAGTACTAAGAAGCTAAATATTAAACCCCAACAGCTAATAAAAAATTGATGCAACAACATAGGGGCATAGTCATCTACCAAAGAGATGCAAATTCTTGAGCACCAGACTGAGAAGATGAATATTTGAGAGCAAAAACACGTAAGAATAAGCAAAATAAAGTCATTAAGATGTTCTGAATTACCTGCTCTAACTGCTTTATAGACTCTGCAGATTTTGGATCATCCGGAAATATGTTAACTTCCTTCATTGCGCATAATGCCCCAGTTTCCCTGTTAAAAGTGAAAGACTTCGGTTAGTTTTTGAGATAGCAAAAGAGACTAGACACAGCAATAAAAAAACAGAAGCAGACCTATTGCTAGCAACATATACACTGCCGAATGTACCACGTCCAATAAGCTTTCCCTTCTGCCACTGACTTTTCAAGGGTGCCACATCAGGTTTAACGGTTACTTGGGGAATGGGGCTTGATGGTGAAAGTTTGGAAACTCCAGGAGGAAGAGGCAAAGGGTGAACCTCAATATTACCATCACGCCCTGTAGACGAGCCATCAATTGAAAGTCTAGTTAGTGGCGAGGCAGCTCCAGTTGGGCTTATGGGATTCAGGTTTATATTCGATGGACTATGCAGTGGAGAACCATCAGAACTAAATGCGGAGTAATCAAAGAATGCTGGAGGAGGGAGGCCTGATATAACGAATGTCGGCATTTCTGGAGCAGACCATACTTGATTTCCTTTAGCCATCATTTGGTAGTAAGGTAACAAATCAGCAGGACTTAAAATTTGTGGGCTGAACAAAGGACTTGAAAACGGACTAGAAGGAGCACTCTTAGCAGGGGGACTAGCCCTGTTCTCTAAATAATTATCCATATAAAACTCTGAATGCATATTATTAGGTGACTTTATCTCTAGACGCTCCATCGTCTTCCTTCTGTCCCTGCCAATTATAAAATCAAAAACAAAGGAAAAACTATCCAATACAAAGGCTGTCAAAAAGGTAATCGTTGCAGCAATAATTAGGAGGTATCCTTCAAATAGGGCAATAAGAACAGAATTGCTGAAAATGAGCATTCCATTGTCAATATGCAGCACAATCATAGGCAAAAAAGAAATAGCTTACCTCGAAATCGGAGAAGGTGAAGAACACACCCCGTCTCCCGTTCCTATTCTCCCGCCATCAATCCTCTCTTTCTCTCTTTCTTTTTCCTTTTCTTTTTCCTTGTGTTTTTGTCCGCCGTCTCGATCCCTTTCCACAGGAGAAGGAAAACGCGATTCCCCGTCGCCACATTGTGCAGGCAACGGTAGAGGCAACGGAAGAGGCGCCGACGTTGACAACCGAGAAGGAACAGCGGACGATGAACTAGTCGATCGCGTCAGAACAACGTCCGACGAATCCAACGGAGATTTTTCCACGTTTGCGTTAGACGAATTCCTTTTAATTGAAGCATCCTGCTCAATCAAAAACGATAGCTTCTTCCAGCGCGAAAACCTCAAACCACCGCCAAAACGCAAAGCTAATGCACCGCCACGAAGATAGCTCCTATCTTTGCCATGCCTGGAATAATTAGGTTCCGTTGAAGAAGAACAATTCGAGCAGGTAGACGGTGACGATGAAGAAGAATGATTCGGCGACGAAAAGGAAAGACTATGAAGCCACCGCATAGCGAGAAATTGAAATTGTACTGATCATGTTTCACGCGTCGCGCCTGTTGATCATGTGTGACAATCGGAACTTCATCGGGAAATGAGAAATGGAATAATCGGAAGCGGAGAAGAGAGACGGTGGAGGCCGTTATTTCAACAACCGCCGTGCTCTTCCACTCCGATTATTGAAGAAGGGAGAGGAGGTGAAATTTTCGTCTCCTTTTTTTTCCTCTGTTAGTTAGTTGTAGTTATGGAGGAGCAAATTCAGTTAGTGCAAATTTTGTTTTATAACTGATCGTGAAAATTCAGTTACTTTATACATGTTTATATATTTGATTGTCAATCCTAACATTTTCTTTATTAAATAATTAACGAAATAACAATTTTGTTTTTTTGTTCCTAAAACCTAAGCATATGAAATTCAGATTTTCCCTTTTTGAAATTTAGTTATATTTTTACCTATAATTGAATTGCTGTTCGCTTTGTTATTACAAAGCTATATATAAGTGGTATTTTGTTGTGATACTTATATAATCCGTATAATCATATAGTTATATCTATTGTTTATGCTGAAAAGCAATTAGAATTGTTGAAGATATCTCCAATACTTAATGAGTCAGTATAATCATTTTACTTAGTTGTTATGGTTTACTATTACTGGTGATGTTAGATGTTATTGGTACTTGTTTTTGTTGGGATTGAATTCATATTATTCTTCAAAAAAATTATGTTTTTTTATAAAATAATGGATCCTTGTAAATTATTTAATTTTTATTGTTATGTGTTTTAATACTTGAATTAATCCTTATTCCTATTATCTTATAGTTATACTTGAATTATCCCATCCATATATGGTGGTTAAAATTGATTTTGTGAAAAAATAGGAGGTATTATGTTTGGATGCATTCACCCTAACACCAATTCTTCGGCTGTTAGTAATTCCTTGAATATTTAAGAATATGCGTTTGTGAAGTCAAGTCTGCAACATAAGGAGTCAAATTTTTAGCCAAATTTCACTCGGTGGCAAAACATTTCTACGCTGCCACAAATGAAGAGATTATGAAATATTTGGCCATCCTCTTATTGTTTTTGAATTAAAAAGGGAAAAACGTTTAGATGTATTGTGATTAAATAATTACAAAGCATGAATACATGACTAGAAAAATTGTGTTATTGCTTGATGTCCTTCACAAGCGATCTTCAGGTCCTTGAGTCTTCCCGGGTCCTGCAAAGCAAGTCTTTGGCCAGAAGTGCCTCTGGCAAAGACCCTCCGACAATCTAGTTAGTGGTTTGAGAAAGGTGATATTAGCGTATTTTTTAGAATAATAGTAGTTACCTCTACAGTGGGAGATTGTCTTGCTATTTATAGGATTGCATGTGGTGATGATGTGTGGGACCCAGTTGTAAGAGGTACACGTGGCAAGCCGCTTGGGAGTCTTGTCCGCCGTTGAAGTATTAAATAATTCATCTCTGCCAGTTGATAATGCATTTAATGTGGCAGAGGAGAGAGCAGTGTCAGTGTCGGCATGGGTTCTGGGGATGGTGTCTCAGCTTTAACGCGATGGGTAGTGCTGAAGGCCTTTACCATGCGATACTTTGCCTCGGCTCGATGTTATGCCGATGGGGTTTCGGCGCGTGTTTATGCTGAGGCATGTTTTTGTTTCTAACTCAGGATGTAGGCCTTAAAATGGGCTTTAAAGTCTTTAATGGACCTTGATATCAATATTGATTAGTGAAGCATTAAATCCTATATCTTTTTTTAGTTGACGGTGTGTCGAATCAGAATTTAAAGATTTTTTCATTACATTGGAAAAAGTTTTTAGTTCTCTTTTGGTTAAAGATTTCATTTTTTCACTTGCAAAGGTTTTGAAGTTCTAAAAATATGAAGTCCTTGAATGCTAGTGGCAAACCAAAGTTTAATATTTGTCTCTATTCTTTGTTTATTTGGAAATCTGAAATTTGTAGCCTTCGGCTAATAATAGCACATTTTCCCTCATGGGCTGATGTGTTTATCTCAACGTGTGGCTTATTGAGTCGTTCTTCCTTGTGGTTTGCTTTGTATAAAATTATAACAAGAGTATTACCTAATGTCTTTCGATCTTGTTTCTCTTGTTGCCACGTGAACATTGCTCTATTGTTCTCTCTCTTCAGCTTGTACTCTAGGTTTTTCAATCTTCTTCTCCATTCAAATTTGTTTTCCACTAGAGTTGGGAAAACCTCTTTATTTTTCTTTCGAAACACTCATTTTTAACGTTCTTACTACTGACAATTGACTAGTGCCTCTTTATTTTTGAACCTTTGTTTATTCGTATTCATGTATTTATAGATGAGGAATTTAAATGAATGAGAGATTAGGGATTTGATTTTGTGCATAAATAATTACTTGAATTGAATTGACAATCCAACTCCCTTGTTCTTATTCGTAAAAATGGCTAATTTTTAATGTAAATACAATAATAGTTCTCCATTGAACTAGGGGATGTTGTTGTTGTATGGACAGAATGTTGCTTATGACAGATCGAGTGCTCCTAAAAACTGCCGGGTCACTGGGTGGCTGCAAGGGCAAAATGGGGATTCAGCAGTTGATCAGCAAAAAATGCTTCTTTTAAGTCAGTTTACATATGACCTTGAGAAGAGCAATGCTCAGACCTTTAATGTCCTAGACTCTGCCACGTCACTGTCAGGCTGGATTTCACGTCTAATCATGGAAGCTCGTCCTACACTTGCATTTACCGCTTGAGGGTGCATGGTTCTGTTTCAGTGATGCCAATTCAGCATTGACCTCTTTCTGTTCTATTCACTCGAAAATTTGTTCTCAAATTTCCCCGCTTTTTGTTCCTACTACATATTAGCATTTAAAATAGTCTTAGTATTTTATAAATATGTTAGCGTTGATGATGCTTGTATATGTTTCCAGTACCAAGGCCGTTTAAAAGATTCTCGGACCCTGTGCAAAAAATTATAAATAGACCTTCATAAAATGAAAGTATGTATAAAAATTTTATCGTCAAATTTAATATTTCACCAATATTTATACACAACCAAAATTTAAACAAACTTTGACAAAAGTACATATTAGGTTTTAGGAATTCAAAAATATTATTTGAAAAATATGTATCAAATTATTATATTGAATATGTGACCTTAAGTTTTACGAAAGAAATTAAAATTATAAAATGAAATAAAAATGAATACAATAATTGTTTGATTTTGAGAAAACAATTATTTGTTTAGCAAAAATCAGTTATACATTTTATTGGTTTAAACTAATTAAACTTTGAAAATGAATTTATGTAAGAAGTTAATAATTTGAATTATTCCAACTAAAAGTAAAATAATAAATATAAAACTCTTGATAACATTATTTTTGAGAGAGTTGAAAGAAAAACAATCGTAAAAGATATTTTTTTAAAAATACCGTAATAAAACCAATTATGAAAACTAACTTACACGTTACAAACTGATTGATTTTATTTTAATAATCACTATACACAGGAAAAATGAAACGAGTCTTTAAGGGTAAAAAAAGTCTTTAAGAGTAAAAAATTGAGAAAAAGAATTTAGTATACTAAGGAATGAGAAAAAGAATTTAGTATAATACGGAAAAATGGAACATATAAAGGGAAAAGAGATTTAAAATGTCATTGCTAGGATTTGAACCTAGGCATATAGCAACAAGGACACATGCTTTAACCTACCGGAATGAATAACATTTATGTTATTTCTATCACAGCATACAAATATATAACGTGTTCTATTCCCGAACTATACCAATATAGAATTTTGAGGCTCCGGGAAACTTGGAGCCTTGAGCGGTCGCTCACCATGCTTCTGCTAATGGCCGGCCCTATCCAGTACCCTTGTGCATTTCCACTTGTGAATCTAGAGAGTTCGCCATTTGGCTTTTTGTTGGTTTTTTTCAGGGTATTGTGGTTTCACTCATTTGCAAAATGGAATCTGAGAAATTTATTTTTACGAAAGGTGATTTGTGGTTCAAAAAATTTGCAAATATAGGATTCTTAGTAATTAATTATGTCACGATAGTGGACAATCTTGTTCTTTTTTATCTGAATTTTTGTGGGATAGTTCATAAAAATACAATACATATCATTGATAAATTTTATAAGTTTTTTGAATTATCTAGATTTTTTTTAATTAAATTAAGATAATAAACTTTAAAAACATTTCCAAAAATTACTCAAATAGCGAAGTATAAATTTTAAATAATAAAGTTTAACTATTAGATTGTTCAATTGTTTCAAATATTTAATGTAACATCATTATTTCGAAATCATAGATATCTTTTTGCAAAAAAATTTTCAAACCTCGTTTTACAAATGAGTGAAATTACAAGGTATTTTTTTTGAGTTTATTTTTTTTTTTACCATTTTCAAACTTTTACTTTCTGAATTGTTAATGGTCAAAATCCTTTATTTGACTTTCCATGTGTAGAAATGGGAAGTTGAAGGCCCTCAATGATTTTCAAGATAAATTTTTCAAAGGTACAGGGAAACCGGAAAAGATGCAAATTAGAACTTGTACTTTGATTTACTCAACTGAGCCCGTGTGTGTATATCCATTTCTTTTTTTTTTTGTTGACTAATTAAGTATGAGGGGGCAAAATACTTAGCTGTCCCATAAAGTACCTATAATTTTATAATACAAATTTATTCGCTTAGGCTCAATAATTTTCAGCTTTTAAGAATTAATTTGATTATGCTTTTTCAAATTATTTTTTTAAAAAAATCAATTTATAAGAAATTTTGTAAGTAACAAAGTTGTTTGGAAAATAATTTCTAATTAAATAACATGAATAATCAACATGTGTTGTTCAATATTAAAATGTGCAATTAAATAAAATATTTGTGAAAGTAATTTATTGAAGTAATAGTTTAAAAAACAATTTCAAATATATCATTGATAATTATATTACGTTGAAATTAATTGAACTTATTTCCATACTAATTGTATACTTAACGAATTGCAAGTCGAAAACTAATCGTATATATAAATTGGAGTGACCGGGTTGTGAACTTTAATTTTAGAGTCAAAAGAGTTTTAATTTTGCCACGGAAAAAGCAATGGACATACCTACTTAATTTAAAGAAAAAAGAAAGAAAGTCAAATAAAGAAATATGTATTGAGTTGACCAAACCGAACAAGGTTTTCAGCAAAAACAAAATGATTAAACTAAATACTAAAAAAAGGGATTAGAAAGGACATTCACGATTCGATACCTACTTTTGACTTGGACTGTTTCCTTTTTCCTTCTTCGGTTTCTCGAGAAAGTTATCAGAACAGAAAACAAACAACAGAATCCATTTTTTAAATTCCTTAAATCGATTGTATTATTGGATACTCTTCTCTTCCTTTCGCTTTGGGTTGTTTATTTTATGATATTTCCCCAGATTTTGGTATATTTGTTTTCCCATGTTTTCTTCTTCTGATTTTCCTTTTACCCCATATTTAATTCCTGTTTTCGTAATCGTTTCTTCCCATCCTTAAATTACAGCCTGTTTCCAATCTCTAGGTTTTAATTTCTTTGTTTCTTTGTCTTTATTGATTACGGATCTGTTTCTCTTCTCTTATTCCAGTGGGTTTAAGGCTTGTAATTAATGCGTGTGTTGTTCCGCAATTATTAATTCCAGAATTCTCAATTTCTAGAGGTCTCTTATTTTGGCCTTTGCAATTGATTAACTAATGAAGATATCAGAAAGAAGGTAAATCTCTATTCTCATGTTTGTGTTTTATAATATTCGGAGATACGCCGGCTCCATATGCTTTAATAGAACAGTATTTACATTTAATGGTTCATATAAATTATGCATAGATGAAAGAGATGAGGATCTTCAATTAAGTAATGTGAGCTGTATGATTTATAATTTTATTCTTTTTTGTCAAAAGAAAATGTTCCATTTTTCATTTTGGGAAGCATATTTGCTACTGTTTGTTCCATTTATTTCAAATGTTTTTCTTCTTATAAATGATTGGTCCACAATGATAATACGGGAAAAAAAAAAGATGATGAAAACAGTGAAAGGTTATCAGAAGAACCAAGAAAGTGTAGCCCCAAGTTGAGAATATATTCATATTTGAATGGCAATAGATTAAACTAGAATAATGCCTATTTTACTTGTCCTTGTGATGCCAAATTTTGGATATTATTTCATCAGTTCTGTACCTTTCTTTGGGTGCAAGTGATTATATTTATCATTTATCCACTACCATCTTCCTTATCATATTTAAAAAAAATGTATTTTAAGCCTTATGCTATGTTTTTCTTTGATCGGTTTTTGGTTTGTTGAATCTTTAGTCCTTTCTTTCTAATTGCAGAAGTAGACTCTGATTCAGCAATCAGTCACTCTTTTCCAATTGCTTAAATTATCCAATGCCAAGCATTAAAACCCAGTCATTTAGGTAAGTATAAACTTGTATTTCTTTTTTAAATTTTTATGGGAAATCAAACACCATATTTATTTTATTTACTTTTTTCGGCGAAATTTGTTCTGCCACATAGAGTGTTTGTCGCAACATGGAATGTGGGCGGAAAGTCTCCCAGCGATGCTCTCAATTTGGATGATTTTCTTCAAATAGACAATCAAGCAGATATATACATTTTGGGGTAAGAAATATAATTTCGGGATATTTAGAAGGAATTATGTCTTGATCCATTAATTCTTTGAACCTTCCTTATTGTTCTTTGCTGTGCGAAAATCTAAATCTAATGCTAGACCTTGTTATTGTTTGCAGAATGTTTCATCCATTCATTCATCATGGAACTACTAATTCTTTGTTATAGCTGTTGTAATTAGTTAAAAATTGAAACCTGTGTTTTCTTGTACACAATAATCCTCAGAACTTCAACGTTTCATTAAAAAGCTTAGACCCTGAAAAATTAAGAACAATTTTTTTCTAATATTAGAATAGTTCCATTCCCATCTCTGGGGACTAATTGAAGTTTCACTTTTTACTACTCATAATTTTTTCTCATTTATCTTTGAACTTTTTTGGACTAGTTTCCAGGAAATTGTCCCATTAAATGCCGGAAATGTACTCGTAGTAGAAGACAATGAACCCGCGGCAAAATGGTTAGGATTAATTGATCAATCACTGAACCGAAATAGAAACATGGGATTGAGAGGGCAAAAATTGTCATCCCAATTAGGCGGCTCGCTTTTGTTCCAAAGGCCCTCTCTTAGAAAAGTCTGCAAAAATTTCAGGACCGAGAGTAAAAGAAGGCTGAAGACTTGCAATTGTAGCGATATTGTTCTGCAAAGAAAGTACAGCAAGGATTTCTGCTTATGGTGCCCCCCAACTAATATGAGTGAAGATGATTCTTCCTTGGAGATTATCGATGATGGACTCGACAGCTATGTTTCTTCAGAAATTTCAACTACTGATGTTAATCAGCAGATATATAGCCTTATAGTGGGAAAACAGATGGTTGGAATTTTCCTCACTATTTGGATTCGAAAGGAGCTTGTTCAGTATATTAGCCACTTAAGGATCTCTTGCATTGGTCGCGGCATCCTGGGACGCTTCGGAAACAAGGTGTTTATCGAGTTTTTTAAGCAATATTCTGCCAAATATGTTTTGTACTCTATTTTGACAGATTTGGCTCATGTTTTGTTCATTAAGACCCTTTTCTTTTGGCCCTCTTACTTTTTTCAATGGCTTAACCTTATTAGAATTATAGAGCCTGTTTGGGGTTGCTGTCACTAAAAAAGTTCCACTTACAAACTTTCAATAAAAAAACATATTTTAGCATTGGACAAAAGATTTTAACTCTCAATACTAATCAAATTAGGAACTTGTTGCCGTTGATTTCCAAAACTTTTCTGGACAGCGGCCTAGAAAATCTTGAAAACTGATTTTTCTCATGGAAATGTCAAATATGACTCAAAATTGATTTTTCTGTTGGATTTTTGTTTTACACAACTTAGATTTCAGTATAAAAAGGGTAGATTGATTTGATTGTAGCTTCGTTATTGCAGGGTTGTATATCTGTGAGCATGTTGTTCCATCAGACGAGGTTATGCTTCGTGTGCAGTCATTTAGCGTCGGGAGAGAAAGAGGGAGATGAACTTAGGAGAAATACGGATGTGTTGGAGATACTCAAGAACACTCAATTTCAGAGGATTTGCAGGTCTCCTTATAGTAGTACAATGCCTGACAAAATTTCTGAACATGAGTGAGTTCATAGTTCCTGATTTCTAGTCATTACTTCTGTCAAATTTGATGTATATTAATTATGTACTGATGTAATTTCCTTGTGAAATTGGGGCGGTAGTCGGGTCATCTGGTTAGGGGATTTGAACTACAGAATAGCATTGAGCTACTCCGAGGCCAAAAAGCTTGTGGAGCGATACGATTGGAATGCTTTACTTGACAAAGATCAGGTATTTTATGTTCTTACTTCGTACATTGCTATGAGATAATCTCAAAAAACTTTTGTAGTACCTGAGCCGGTTCTGGGCATAAGCCAAGTGTGCGATGACTTAAGGTCCACGGTCCCAATTTGATAATTGTGTATATATATGCATATGTAAGCTTTAAAAATTTCCTAAATTTATTCAATATCAACAAATGAAAACTTAAAATTTTTTATTTCTCGTCTAGAGCCTTCAAAATGTCGGGCCCGGTGGAGTGTATGAGTCTGACGTGGCTGTTATGATTTAAATGACAGCTGAAAATAGAGAAAGAAGCAGGCAGAGTATTCAGGGGATGGAAAGAGGGAAAAATATACTTCCCACCAACTTACAAATACTCTTATAACTCGGACTTATATGCTGGGGAGACCACAGATTCAAAGACCAAAAGAAGAACCCCTGCTTGGTATGTATATATTCATAATACGATATTACTGTGAAGAACTAAAATAAGAGTTTACTATGGAAATGAGAAATGGGAAATGAAAAAATTGATAGGTGTGATAGAATACTATGGCGCGGAAATGGAATACACCAACTTTCATACATGAGATGGGAATCGAGATTCTCCGATCATCGACCTGTTTGTTCTACTTTCTTGCTTGACGTCGACATTTCTTCTTCTGAGGATAATAACGGATTGGGGAAGCAGGTTTTATCATAAAATATTTACATGTGGCAGACTAGATAAAAAGTAAGAAAAAGAAAAAGCGATCGTACTTTATCTGATTCATACTAATCTTCTTATCCACACAAAGTATACAAATCAAAATCATTATTTACATTGAGAAAAAATGGTCACAAAATGTAAGTTACTCATAAAATCGGATGTCATCCTTAATTTTTAAAAGAATCAATTACCCTTCTCAACATGGTAAAAAGGATCAGTTACCCTTATTAACTTGGTAAAATGCATCAGTTAACCCCTTAATGTCACGTGTTAACTTTTGGTTGGAGAAATAAAAATCAGAAAAATAACATCTTTGAAAAGTCAAACTAACCAGATTCTGACATTTGGCGTTGAGAGTTAACTCGTGCATTTTTATTAAGTTAATGAGGGTAACTGATCCTTTTTACCAAGTAATGATGGTAACTGATATTTTTGAAAGTTGATGGTGATATTCGTTTTTCTGAATCAACTTTAAGGATAATAAGCTTTCTTTGCATTTTACTTGATTTCGCTATTTGTGATCATGTATTGTATTTTCTTCTAGTATTAATTATTAATGTTAACATGTTGTTTGTAGATGCTTTACCTTTTGTTCCTGATTTCGCAAGATACTTGTTCGCTCCAAAAGGGCACTAACTCGTGTTGTAGTACCACACAAAACCAAGTATTAAGGGGATGTTTTTCGAAATCTTTAAATTAGTCAAATTTGTTTAAAAGTAAATTTTGAATTAAAAGTTATTTCGGTTTTATATTTCACCTGTTTTTTTTAACTAAAAAAGTTGCTTTCAAGTTAAAAAGAAAGTAGTTTTTTTCGTACTTCTGAAAAATGACTTTTCCTTCTTTCTTAATTTTGATCAAAATAATTACATTACTATACCCATATATTATTAAAATTCCAATAAACAATGTATGTTCTTTTTAATCTTTTTAACAATTTCTACAACTTACAAGTGACTTAGAAATTAATTTTAAGAAACAATTAAATTATTCAAAAGTGACTTAGAAATCAGTTTTCATAAACAAACAGCTTATTTTTAAATCTCTCAAAGAGTTAAAAAAAACACTTGTAAGTAAAATGTAAAATAACAAGTTTGGAGAAAGATCCGTACATCCACATTAAGAACAACTGTCAATTTAATTTTCAGATTATGCAATTTATTTGTTCGAGTAGCATAGTAAAGGATTGAACCAAGGTAATATTCTTCTAGCCAGGATAAGAGCTTAGAGCTAAAACCTGATAATTTGCTTAACCCGGCACAATAGGGTTTCGAAGAAGTGGTAACGAAAACAATGGACAAAAACTTAAACCCCGATACTGTGTTTTCAAGCATCCAGAAACATTTGCTGAAAAACAAATCCTAGATTTGCCATTGCTTATTGTTTCACCTGAGTATTGTGGAAACTATATAAAATACGCACAATCACAATTTGGCTCTAGTTCACTTCCGCAGAGGACATGCGAGATTTCTTACTTAAAAAAGCGTTTCAATCTACCCTTATCAATTTTCATCTTAATTTCTTGGGCGAAATGCGAAAAGGTAAGGAGATAAAGGAAGAATACCTATTGTTGGGCGAAAAGGTTTTCGGTTCCACAGAATTTGGAATGAGTTGCTTCTAATGAGCTTCACGATGACCGTTATCAATCTCAATGGAATTATAACATCAGCTACAGTTTCCTCAATGAAATTCTAGCAAGAGCGTATATTTTTCGTCCCCCTTTTTATAAACTTGGACACATCACTTCTTGAGCAAAAATGAAACTAGATTGATTTTCCATGACACTTATTTGCACGATACTCTTCCTTCTGTTTGCAACAATTTTGGTGACATTTTGAACAAAACAGTACTCCCCTCTGGGCTTTTTTAATTTTCTGTTTCTTCAACTAATAAAACATTCATCACACTATTAAAATGATCAATTTATCATTCACCATTTTATATTTTATATTAGAATCTCTTCCTTTAGAACTAACAATTTATAATTTGATCAATAAATGATCTCTCTTATTTAATACAAGGATAACTATGATAAATAAATGAAAAACATATTGATAATCTAACTTGACTATTAAAAAAAATAATGTTAAAGATGGAGGGAGTAGCGAACTTTTGAACTGAGAACAAAAATGTCTCGTTATTTTGGCACCAAGTAACATTTATGTTGATATTTTTTTTCAACTTATTTTTTGCTTGAAGCATCTAAGACTCCCTGAAGTCGCACCTAAATACATGATCACTTTAAACTTCCAAAAGTTTCAAATAACGCTGAAGTTGTTAAAAAAACATCATTTTACAACTTTAATGTCATGTATCAACTTCTAATTGGAGAGAAGCTAATAAGGAAATGAGTTTTTTTTTTAAAGTAAAGCCAGCTAGAAGCAGGCATGTGTTGTTTAGGGGTAAACTGTTGCAAGTTTCCAAGTTCGAGGGGATAATTGAAACTTTTGAAAATTTAAGGTGACACAAGTGTTTAGGTTCAACTTCAGAGCCCCAACTTTTATTCATATTCAGTAACCCGATTTCTAATGGTTACTAGGACTGTAAACGAACCTAGCTACTCATGGACTGCTCAGTTTTCGATTGGGTAAAAGAGCTCATCTGATCTTGATTCACAAATAAACGAGCTTGTTCATAGACACATTTTTAGGGTTGCTGTTGTAAACACACTAAGCTTGAACATGAGGATATGTTAGTTCCAAATGGCTAGGAAATGTATTAGTGGGGTGAACCCTTCTAAGTTGAAAATTCTGCTCACTTTAAAATAATTTTAACTCAATCTCAACATAAATTAATTGCAATAAAGTAAATACATAAAATATAAATTGCAAGTAATTAAAAGAGTAGGGTTAGAGAGATTAAATTGCATCTGATTTATCATGGTTCGGCAACACCTTAGCCTATTCCAGTCCCAAGTCTATTCACTTGAGATTTTCCAACATATATTTTCTTTACGGGTAGAAAACAAGTTCAATGATACTTTTTACGGGCTCAAGTATCAAACCTTAAAGGAGTATTTAGCAAAACATGACTATTTTCCTAAACTATTTAGGTCAAATATTTAACTATTTACACATAAGCCCATTTCAAAGTAAATGATATGAAAAATCAACCAACATTCGAACCTTATTTACACATTCATGTTCTTCATATACCTCTTCTTCTAATCACAATATCGATTCTCAGTTTTAGTTCTCTGTTTCTTTACTCATGATTTCGAATCTCAGTTCAAATTATGTGTGTTGGACCTAGTAGGGTGTTTAAATAAGTCAGAGGGGGGGAGTGACTCTTTTTCCAGTTTAACCCTTACCTTAGAGGCTTCAGCGGAATTTTCCTCTAGAGTTGCTTCTGGTGACTTAACTTGGTTAATCAAATTTCCTCAGAAGCTATCCTCTAACGTAGTCTTTGCTAGATTTACTTACAAATTATAAGCGTGAATGCAATTAAATAAAGATCGGAGCATGAAGGTTGTGAACACTGAATTTTTATACTAGTTTAGACTCTGTCTAATCTAGTCCTTGAAAACGCTTTCCATGATTCAATTCACCAATGGATCTCCTTTAAGGTGGAGAATAAACCGCTACAAGGCTATTTGAGAGATTGAAGTACCATCCAACAATGTACAACTTAGGAGCTTTACCAATACAAGAGTACCCTCCAATTGTATCTAGGCTTTGAGCTAAAATGACTACTAGAAGTACCCTCCAACTAGTATCTAAACTTCCCCATACTTATAATTAAGCACGTGTTTTTACAAGATTGAGAAAGTGAGAAGTTTGAGCTTCTGAACTTTGTTTCAGTTTAAGCACTATTACAATAAGTTTTGAATTGATAGATTGCTTAAGGCTTGAAGATGAAGTTTGAGAGTATAGTAAGATAATTTGAATGCTCTTTGATTGATAAAACTTCACCAAATTCCTCTGTTGGAACTTCACTCCTTTATATAGGCTTCCAAGGTAAACGTTAATCTTGAACTCTTGCAGGTTTATTCTCGTTGTTACTTAAGAATAGAGTCGTTAGACTTAAAAGAGGTTTAGGACAGGCCATGCACGATGATCAGGGCTTTTTAAATCCATTAAAACAAAGTTGTAAGGTTAATTTTAGCCTTTGATTTTAGTTTGTTATGAAGAACATCCTACTTGTACTTATTATCTGATACAAAGGAGAAAATGTGACTTTGTCTCCTTACGTTCAACATCAGCGCTTCCATTTCAAGTGGGATAGCTTTTGGCACTGTGGAACTAAATTCAAGGCAAGATAAGTTGATACACGTGATGTCTGAGGATTGATGTTAAAATAATTTGAAATAAATAACCTGCATTTAATTTATCCTTCTACTCAGAGGATACTTTCCTTTGTTCTATCTTCTGAGACTTGGAGCTACTGATGCTAAGTTTGGCTTCCAATCCAAACTTTATCCTCTAATGTATTTTTTGATGCTAACTTTAGCTTCTAATCCAATCTTTATCTTTCGATGTGATCTTTAGCTTATGGTCTATTCTTTATCTTTTGATGCTAAGTCCAAGACTTATCTTGCTTCTGAGATCTCATTATTTGTCTAATGCAGTTCCTGAAGTAAGGATTAAAACTCCTTCTTGGATCATCCTTCAACAATGTGTTTCTCTTATACATCACCTCTCTCCCAATCGCTCTCTAATCAATTGAAGAATGCTTTTGATTGCGATTTCCTAAAGTTAATCAGTCCTATGGTTTCGAAATTGATTTTCATTGTGATTTTCTTTCAAAAATCAACATAAACATGACATTAGAGAGAAGAAGCATCAAGGAAATAATAAAACATAAAATTTCTAGGTAAAAACAATCTGTTATATTTATTCTTTTCTGATCTCCTTCACTAAACAACTCTTTTTTTTTTAATTTTAGCTACAATGAAACAACAAAGAAGAAGAAGAAGAAGAAGAAGAAGAAGAAGAAGAAGAAGAAGAAGAAGAAGAAGAAGTAAAAGAAGAAGAAGAAAGAGGAAAGAGGAAAGGAGAACAAATGATGCATCTAATTCATCTAAGGTAAATTGTTTGTTCAAATATTCTCAATCTGTTAAGTATCTATAAGAAACAAAGTTAAATATATGTTATTAAAATGAGTGATAATCTATCAATAAAATGACTTCTCATATAATGATAAAGAAATCTATTAAAATTAAAACTAGATTATTATAACAAATTTTAGGAAATCTAGGAGAAATTTAAACAGATGTGAAAATAAAATTCAGATGCACAATGTATTCACTATGTTAGAAATACTATTATTGGAAATACAAAAATAATTTTGAAAACAAGAAAAATACTCGTATATTAGATGAAGTCAATTAATTTAAAGTCACAATGTGTTAGATATCTATTAGAAACCAAGTAAAATTTCTTTATTTATTTTAAATGAGTGATACATTATCAATAAAGGGACTTATCATGAAATTATTAATAAATCTAACAGAAATCAAATTTGATTTTACGAAAAGTTTTAGACTATAATTCATACTTGGATGAAGTCAGTTTTCTTGAAGTTTAAATTTATTCACAATTTCAAAACTAATGTTGTGTTTTTTAAAATATATTTACATGGGTTGTGGTGTTTTTGTATTAAACTACATCGAGTACAAGATTGTGTTGTTTCACTTTAGCTTAGATAATCGAGCAGAGAGGAGGTGAATGTGATTACTTGATCCTTTTAAATATTTATAAAAATTTATTCCAAGTTTAGTATTAGATGCGTTCCAAGTTAAGTATGCTGTGAGCTGGTCTAAAAACTATAAATTACTCAGCTTCACTGATATTGTTTATCTTTAATCTATGCTGAGTACACTACTCAAATTGGATTGGTTTTTCAAGCGAAACTTATAAAACAGAGAGATCATGAATGAGCAAAACATTATAAAGGCAATAAAAGAGTTAGGAAAAATGACACCTCATATTTTATCCTAGTTCAGCCCCTAGCCTACCTCTAGTCCCTAGATTCCCTTCCAAGCTTTCACTAGTGCAAAAAGGGCTTATAGGGTCGCACTATTTGCGAGGGTTGTAGAAGAAACCGTTGGTAAAAGTCTGAACGGAATTGACGTTGACGTTATTGCGGACGGTTGTTACGTAACAACCGTCCGCAATACTAAATTGAGTATTCTGGACGGTTGTTTTGTAACAACCGTCCGGAATACTTAGGTTATTGCGGACGGTTGTTACGTAAAAACCGTCCGGAATACTAAATTGAGTATTCTGGACGGTTGTTTTGTAACAACCGTCCGGAATACTTATCAAATCCCTAATTTAATTCACATACCTTTTTTCACTCTCTCCTTCGAAACTCTCTACAGATCCACCTCCTCCTTCGAAACTCTCTACCTTCTCCTCCGTCTCCGGCGCATACGATGATAGTCTCTCAGCCCTCTGCTATCGTACCCTACTTTTACCCTATCCCTATCCCTAATCTCGACTGATGATTTTGATTCTTTTTCCCTTTTCTGTTATAAATGCTGCAGCTGGAATTGGTTCCAATCAGCTCGAATTGGTTTCCTTTCCCT
>CATIWQ010271442.1:0-39393 GCA_949673415.1 Euphorbia schlechtendalii | reverse complement strand
ATTTATATACATATTTTATTGATATATTTCAGATTTTTAAATATTTATTTAAATCCTTAAAAATATTTTAAGCCTTTGAATTTTCACTTTGATGTTTTTAAATTTGTTTTTGTACGGTCCTAAATGTTTTTGTAGGGCCCAAAACATTATTTTTTACGAGGAGAGCTCCCATTAGAAGATCATCGAATGGTCGAAAATTGTGTGATTCAAGATAAAAATCTCGAAAATCCATCATCATCGAACGTGCGAATGGTACAAAATCTCATTCTCACAACTACCCCTCGTGTGATAATCACTGGTTGTATAACCAGTATGATCTCATGAAATGGAGCGGAGAGATTGAGAATATACCTGACCGGTGTGGTTGGTGACTTCTTTGTCCCTGATTGGTGATGACTTGAGCCTTCTCTTTTGGCATCGTGTCCTCATAGGATTGTCCGTTTCTTTCTTCGGAATCCCTTGGTGCTTTATGCCCCTTTGCGGGCGGGTCGACCGTTTCTTTCTACGACGCCCTTTTAATTGATGGCAAACATTTTTTTCTTCTTTTGTGGTCATCATGTGCCCCTTGTGAGTTGACCTTCTGTTGGTTTTGACCTTTAGAACTGTTGGAGTAGGATGTCTGAATCTATTTCAAAGGTGATCCCATTGAGATAACCGTTTCTTTCTTCGGTTATGTTTCCTTGGTAGGATGTTGATTTGCTTCTTCTGACAAATAAAAAAAAAGTATAATGCTAATACATTTTATGATGAATGTTTTAATTATTTGATTGAGTTTATGTGAAGCAAAAATTTTTGCCCCTTCAATCAAAAATTAAAACATGATGAAGGAATGAGTTTGATAAAAATTCAAGGATGTCCCGAGGATTGCTCCGCTATCTTAGGAGGCTTTTGTGATGCAATGTTGCTTGAATGGACTTTAGGCTTGAGTGGGCCATCATCCTTCCTTATGTTCGTAGGTTCCTCAAGTGGAGGTGAGTTTCTTGTTTATCGGGAAAGTGTTACCCCAGTTTAGCATCATCTTAATTACAAATGACATGATGCGTATGTAATGTATGTATGATTTTATGCATGAACAATATTTATCATATGATGTATGTTCGTTTGTTGTAAGTGTTGTGGGCTTGATTCATTGGAGAGCCTTCTTTTATGCTGGTGCATAGGTGCCCCTAGGATTTGTCTCATTGGGGATTCTATGGATGATATCTTCACAGCGATAACCATGGATTCGTTGAATCAAATTCGAGTACAGAGCTTGGATCTGGTTTGAGGAGGGTCTAGATGAGTCGTTGATCATGAATCATATAGGCGATGATCGCTTGGAAGCTATTTTCCTGAAGTGTTAGAGGTATATCATGTCATGTACCGTTCCAAGGATGAGATGATGAATTTGATATTTCTTTGATTCTAATTTCTGCATAGATTGCCCTTACAGGTTTTCAATCTATCGAACGTTGTCTTAATTTTTACTTGGACCGCTCTTTCAGGTTTTCAATCCAACAGACTCATTTTTTCTTTCTTTTATTTATTTTTATTATTTTTGGATGTTTACTTGTGATATTCTACCATTGGCATGCAAGAAATCAAAATAAGCATATGCATAAAGATTCAACAAAAATGATAATTCATTGATGAACTTAACATGGGTATAAATGTTTCAAATGATTTGACTTCTACCATCAATTAGCCCTTTCAAGTTTTCTAACCACTGTGGTTCTCTTGACATCTTAAGTTTTTCTTGAGCTGCCCTTTTCGGGTTTTCAACTCAACTGACTATTCTCTTTCTATTTTGAAAAGAGGCCCTAATTTTTTCTCAACTAACAAAGTGTTAATTGACAGGCTAACTTATTTTTTATTGGTACTGCTTTTTATCGATTTATTTCTTTCACCTATGCATGATAGCGATTGTGCCTTTCTTGGTTGATTTGACTAATAGAGCGGTTGTCATCCCTGTCCATGACTTCAATTATGATCTTGTTCAGCGTTTTTGATCAATTGGTTGGTACCCATGCTACTTTGCAAGCTTGAGGTATATGTGATGATTAGTCTAGGTGCTTGATTGTCAGCTTTTCCTTCTATTATTCTCCGATGATATGTCAAGGATTGGAGGCTTCTGGTTTGGTAGCTTAATAATGATATTCCTATGATGATTGCCCCACAAATGGTAGTGAGCTGTGCAATGGAGTAGTTGATGTGTTCTGACCCTTCCTTTGTGTCTTTGACATTGTGCCGGTTGTTTGACCTCAATTTGCTTTGTTTACATTTTAGCCTTATTCTGGCTTCGATCATTTTGATCTTTGCGTTCTTCGTTCCTTTCTAGTTTCAATCACTTTGACCTTTGATTGACTGATTTAATAGTCTATGGATGTTTCACGCTTGAAGATCTTTCTGTCGATCTTACATCTTTATAGGATGTGGCAAATGCTATCACGAGTTGCCTAAGTACATTTGTTCGTCTCTCACTCTCCCTCAAGAGTCAAATAATTTGAACTTATTGTAACTGTGGGGAATCCATTTATACCCAAATTAATTTCATGATAACATGTGCTAAAAACATTATGTATATATTTATGAGAATGAGTGATATCATTGATAAAATATCAAGTGAGTAAACAAAGTTCAATTTATTCAAAAATTCAAAAGCCTCATGGGTAAAGTTGTTGAAAAAAGCTAATTTATTACATCATCCTGTGGTTATCTCCCAGCACTAGCGCCCCGCATATTTATCCATGGATTCAAAGTGCTCCTTCCTATCCGCCTTCTCAAACACTTCTTGATAGCTTGAAAAGATATCTGATCCAAATTTGTTCATGTATGATGGCAGTGCACCATCCAGAAGCTTGGTTCTCCTCTCAGGTAGAGTTAAGCGAGACTGAAGCCTCACCTGTGTGGCCATCCAACACCCATAGTAAGATTTGAAGCTCTTGCCCTACTCTTGCTTTATAGCCTCCAGATGTTGCATTATGATTTCCATTTGGGTATTGAAACCATAATGTCCCATCATAGCCTGAGCAAGATTATTCCAATCCGTAGCTACATCTAGCGGAAGATGACTGTACCATTCATTGACCGGGTAGCCCAAGGTGACGACGAAGAGCTTAGCCATCATATGTTCGCTGACCCTTATTGCCCTCATCACTATTTCATAATGCGTTAAGTGAGTACGCAGTCTCCAAATACCACATACTTCTCAAACTATGGCATTGCGAAGTTGGGTAGCAAGCTGTCTTCATCCTTGATTGTTGGCTGTGCCAGGTATGTGTTCATGAGATGGCCACTATGAGTGGCCAAGAATTGTTGCCACAATTTTGCCATACCTGGTTATTGGAGGATGGCATTCCCAATGCTTAGATAAAACCATATTGCTCTTGGGAAAATGCTGCAAAATTGGGCAGCTAAGGGGTAGCTTGGAACTGTGAGGAAAGTGGCGTGCTCCAACTAGGAATAGATTGTTGGGTTCCTCCTTGATGAAAAGGTCCTAGAGCGAACATTGGCTGAGCAGGCTGCCTCGGGAGGATTTGATTTTAGGAAGGATTGGCAAAGATATATCCTGGCTGTCCAATCTGAGCCTGGTTCTGATTCAACTGGCTTTTTCCTACCCTGAACTGATAAAAGGTAGTAGGATTTGGGTGCACCACATGTGAGGTAGAAGGCCCCCTGTTCTTGGCTGACTAGTCGTACCGCCATTATTAAGGGTGACATCCAGGTTGGACACCACATTATGAACCCTCCAGGCATGCTGGCAAATAAGCGATGCTAGTTATTTGCTATTGGCAAAGGCATCCAAGGTAGCTGTAATCTCGACGCTCACCAAAGATTAATGTGTCCAGTGAGAGTGTTATCCTATAAGGGAGGAGTGATCCTCCCTCGCACTTTCTTCTTATGGATTGGCCATGCAATCGAGATTGAAAGACATACATTAAACTGAATCTGAATAAGAAACTGAGTCCTCACTTGAGTCAGTGTACAAAACCCCTTCTAAATTGGCCACGATTGGAGAAATGCGGATCAGGCAGCGGGCAGGCCTTTTCCAAGCCCCTTTGATACACAAGTAGAAGATCAGACCATGCATATAAGATGCAATTTATGGAAAAAATGTGTGAGATGTAAGTGTTATGGCTGCAATCACAAAGGTTTAACGTGTCATGGTACGAAATAAATAATATGCTTGTCAATCCATTTGAAATAAATAGGTTAGTCATTAGATGAAAATAGGTGAAGATGAAAATCTAACCCCTAGGGATGGACTTGAGGTCTGTATAATGTCCGTGTGACTGATCGCAAGATTTTGATTATACTCATTCCGATAGGCTTATATTCGGTAACGGTGCCAAAAACCTTATTCCCCACTTTTCTACTGATAAGATAAAAGTTCAAAATGCGAACAGGTATTGTCAATAATGCTTATCAAATAGAAAAATGATGATGACTGCAAGTATACAGTTACGAGGTAGTTTTAAAAGATATCGATCCCACAGGGAAGGAATTCTGTTCTAAGGACCAACTAGAGTTACAGAACAAAGAAATAAGATAATTTGTATTGGAGGGTCTGGATGGTAGACTGATGGACAGACAGATGCATGAACAGATTAGAGAAGATGTAAACTATATAGATATTCACTAAGAAAAAGTATAGTAGAGAAAAATATGCAAAATCATCAAGGATATTTCATACACTAGATAACTTTAACAAACACGGTTCTAGACACCCAAATATTCAATAATTCACCTCAGAGCAACACATGAAATGACTTTTCTAAATCTAGGGTAAACGAATTATGACACTTATAAAAACCTGGATAACAATATTACTATGCTTAGTACGAGTCACTCTCACATAACCATATTTAGCAAGTTACCATTCTAAAAATATTGGCTCACTGAACAACGTTATAATCTCAGATCTAGTGATTATACACAATCTTGTTAACCTCGAAATCACTCTTAAAGTTAACTCAAAAGCATATAACTTGATTAATATAAATGACGCAAGATGAAATACTCGTTATGACACATAGACATATCATAAATTTCGAAATAGAAAGTATAATTAGAAAGCAAAGTAAAGTGGTATGCAAGTGAAAGCTAAAGTTGATCAAACCGTATCCACTCTTTAATGGGAGTCATCAATTCCCGCAATTCCTGTGTCTACTTTGAATTCGGCCTCGACTCGTACAGATGCTCCACTTGGATGCTATTTTTTTATGAATATTGAACAAATGAATGTTGAAGAATGAAAACTTTTATTGATAAGTGCTTTGCAATTACACTCATACAACAATCACTCAAATTTGTGTAGAAATCTAGTGATCGAAATAAGTATCGAATCACTTATACATTTTTCTCACTACAACTTTGAAAGTAGTGAAATCTATATATTTTCACTCTCTAATGTGTATCACACATACTATCATTCAACACACATCATATATGTCACACACCATGTGTTCTACACACCATGCATGAAAATGGTTGGGTTTTGAACCCTATTTATGGAGTACGAAGGGTTGCATTTATCTAAATGAAAAGTCGTGTCCATTGGCAAAGAGTCGTGTCCATTGGCAAAGAGTTGCATCACTTCAATATGATTGGATGCAAAGATTCATCCTTATCCACAATGGAAAGGCACCTTTTCGTGATTGGATCACTTCCAAAAGGTGTCTTTTCGATTAACAGTTGATGGTGATTGATCGTTCTTATCTGACGGTTGGTAGTTGAGAAGAGTTGACCAATAACCATCACAAGTCGCGAGTGCGATATATGTGTCACGATCTTGACTATTGGTTGGAAACTTTCTACTTGCGAAGAATAACAAGTCGCGACCATGAATGGGTGTCATGATCGTGAAATGTGTTTTTCTTCATGTTTTTTCTTTGCAACTTACCGATCTTTGACAGCTTCGATCCTGAGCCATTTCCTTATGTTCCATGCATCTTTTTGCACATTTTTCACTTTTTTTACATAGAATTCCACCTTTGATCATTTTACTCCCAAAATTCACCTTAGTTTCTGCACTTGCATAAAAAAGAACTACATACCACGTGAAATCTTTTATATGAAGTATAAAATGACTCTAAAACCATATTATTTTATGATTGAAAATATCATGATAATAAGTGTAATTATACACTTATCAGTGACATCGTGGTGTGAATGGTGTATATGAAGTGACTAAATTACCGTGTGGTGATAGGTCAATAATTTGAGATTTTGTAATATAACTAGGTCTCATAGAATGAGGAGGAAAAATTATTTTGGGCAAGCAGTGTGACATACCTTGATGAAAATAACCACCATATGTAGCTATTGAATGATTTGGTTATTTTTCCCAATTAGGGTGGAGTTTCGGATACTTGCGTGGTCATCGTTATTTGAGGTTATGAGATGATGCACGAGTCATTGCCCCGTGTGGGTGGATGGTTCGGGTATTAATTATATACCCTTGAATATTGGCAAGGTAAGGTTTTCGAAGTGAGTTTGCCCCGTGTGGGCTCAAATTCGGATGTTAGCAAGGACATCACGTGATGTAGGAAAGAAAGATTTGGGTAGGTATTTTCCCTGCTTGAGTTATGTGGTATGTGTGATTGCCCCATGTGGGCTATGAGTTGGACATCGAGTGGACATCTCAAAGGTAATGTGGGAGATATGTTATTGCCCCTTGTGGGCTAAGTGTCGGATGTCAAGTGGACATCACGGAGTAAAAGAAAGGTATGTTCACCTTGTACGGGTTAAGAGTCGGATGTCAAGTGGACATCTCGTTGGGAAAGGGTAAGTGATGTTTCATGATTCTAAGTGGTTTCATGATGTCCTAGGGTGATACGATCTCAAGTGTTAACTAATCCTAAGCAAGTTTGATGTCAATTTGGTATCATGATGATGAGAAGATGTTATGTTACATCATATGAGTGTGTGCGTTTAAGTGTCTACACTAAGATTCGTGGTTAGCATGACATTTGTACAATGATAAATTGAAAGTAGTAAACATGTAGCACATAGCATGCAACGTCCAAACTTCCAACCATACAACTCCCGCGCATAGAGTTTTTAGCTAGTCTTTATCCTAAGTTTGGTTCATCTTAGTACCATGAAGATACTAAGGAGCGCATCTGTAAGAAAATGCAATGCATGATTGTTTGTTAGGTAACACCTTAGTGAAAATACCTATGACTTATTTACATGAGGTTTGCTATTAGGTTGTTGATGTAGAATGTCCTTGTTGCACTAGAATACACTCCAAGCCTCTCCCCAAACGGGTTCTAACGAGGGAGGTACATGAGATATGGCAACAAGTGCTCCACCCGCTCAAGTACTATCTTTTCTCAGGGAGGCAGATTAGTGCAAGAGAAAGCTTTGCGGTAATAGGGTTCCTTAGACTTATGGGCTAATCCCCTCTATTGCAATGCGAAATTATGAATATGTCACAATTAAGAAAATACGGAATAATGTGATAAATAATTTTCAACACTTATCCAAAAAACAAAAAACCTTTGGGAAAAAGAGTTTAAGAAAAATTCCCCAACGGAGTCGCCATTGTGAGCGGACGACACGGAGCGATGGGTCGAGAGTGCGCGAATGAATGAGAGGCGCGGTCCACTGGGGTGTTTAAGTGAAAATAAAAAATGTACCGGGTTGTGGTTTGAAAGAGAAAGTGGGAAACATTTCTATATTGGTCAAACCTGAATCCGCCGTCTCTTAGTGTAGAGTCGCTACCTGTATTAGCTCTTCTAGGAATAAAGTCCAGTGAGGCTTAACGTCCGAGAGACAGCCCATCAAGACACATAGATTCGGGTTTAGGATAAGTTGCTTATTTCTTATTGGATCACGTTATATTACATCTATAGAAAACTGTATGTCTTAATTCTACATATTCGAACTTATGTCATTTTTAGGTTTGTAATGTATGATTTAACATGCATGCAGAAAGTAGTAAATCCATACATGAAGCGATAAATAAATGCAGAAAAGTAAAGAATAAGATTACAAAACCTCGGAGTATGCAACCGCCCGCCTAATCTATTAATTACATTTCCCAAAAACAATTGAAATTGCGATACCCGAAGGGAAAAAAATCCTAAACATATATCTAACCTGCATCCACAAAGGTTAGTACAAGGTATATAGCACAACATGAATATTTACACATATGCTCGATTTAATTTTGATGAGGCCCGTGTGGCCTAATTAAAATATCGGCGGTTTAAAATTCTTGTTTTAGAATAAAACAATTTATTTTCTTAACACGTATGTTGCTCATTTTTATTTAGTGAAAATGATCGCATGGCAATAATGTGTGGTCTATTATCCGGGAATAATTTTAATTTCCTTCATAGAGGTATTCTAACATGTATATCATAATTAAATAAATAAAAAAATTAATTAAAAGAATAAAAGAAAGTTACATAATAAAATAATGACAATTACATAAATAAATAAATAAAAAAGGTAATAAAATATAATTTAAAGGAATAAAATAAATCCTAGGTCGATGACTAAAATCGAGTTCGTCTCAGTATTTAGGAGAAATGGAAAATAAATATAAAAATATAATACGCAGGAAAAAACAGTTCTAGGAACTCAGAAGTTTACCCTTTCGTTGCGAATCCACGTCGGCAAATCTGCTTGATCTTTGGGAGGGATCCTCGTTCATTTTGATTTAATTTGTGTGAAAATATGTTACTTTAATCCTAAAAATATTCAGACTCGAACTTTGAATTTTTTTTAGGCCCGAGAATATCTGAGAATTTTTTAGAAAAAAATAATGGAGAAAAAAATGGTTTGAAAGTAATAAAGTTCGGAATCCAAATGTTTTTTGGATCCGAATATAATCAAAGAATTTTCAAAAAAGATGTAAGAAAATCAGAATTATTTTATCAAGAAAAATAAAAAAATTTTCATCGATAAAAAGAAAAATATTTTTTGGAATTTTGTCGAAAAGAAAAGAAGTTTTTTTCGATAATTTTTCGGTCCCTAACATCCAAATAAGGCCCCCTTATTTATAGAGGGAATTCAAAAAATTCCCCCTATAGTGGGGGGCTTCTGGTGAGCCCACCCAAAATTTGGGCGAGGCTCGCCCAAATTTGGGGAGCTATTGTCTGCCCAATTTGGGGCGAACCCGGTGCAGTTTACAAATGATTTTTATTAAAAAGTAAAATAGAAAAATTTTGATTTATATACATATTTTATTATTATATTTCAGGTTTTTAAAAATTTATTTAAGTCCTTAAAAATATTTTAAGCCTTTCAATTTTCACTTTGATGCTTTTATATATTTTTTTGTACGGTCCTAAATGTTTATTTAGGGCCCAAAACATTATTTTTTACGAGGAGAGTTCCTATTTGAAGATCATTGGATGGTTGAAAATTGTGTGATTCAAGGATAAAAATCCTGAAAAGCTTTCATCATCGAACACGCGAGCTGGTACAAAATCTCATGCTCACAATGACTTCTTATTTTAGAGAGTAAAACATTTTGTTCAACTTCTATTCTATTGCACAGTCTGGAGAAACCTTCATAGGCCTCATCCTTAATACTAAGCAAGACAACCCATGCATACCTGGAATAGTCATCCACTATTACCATGGTATATCTGTGTCCGTCCATGATCACTGGCTGAACAGGGTTAAAAAGGTCAATGTGAACAATTTCTAAAACTCTTTTTGTGGAAAAATCAAATTTTGATTTAAAGCTCTTCTTGAACTATTTTCCATATTGATAAGCATTACATAAACAATATTTTTCAAAGTTTACTCTTGGTAATCCCTTAACAAGTTTTTGTTTGGCTAATTTGGTTAGAAGATTCATGTTTGCATGTCCCAATCTTCAATGCCATAACCATGACTCTTCTTCTTTAGACATTAAGTAGATATCTCTCTTTAATTTGTCATTTTGATTTATTGTAAACACACTATTAACTCTAGGTGCATAAAGAAGAGTTCGAATAGTCTTACAGTCAATGATGGAGTATCCTTCTAAGTCAAAAATAACTTTTCTTCCGTGATCACATTTGTGAAACATTCAGAAGGTTGAACTTTAATCCATATACTAAGGAGACTTCTTCAATCTTGATTTCAAACCCAATGGTTCCTTTTCCAATGACCTTTCCTTTCTTGTTATCTCCGAAGCTTACATTCCCATATCTTTTGCGTTCTAATGAGATGAATGAGCTTTCATCCCTAGTCATATGTCTTGAGCATCCACTGTCTGCATACCAAATTTGTTATCCTTCTATGGACCTAAGACTTACTTGTAAAAGGAAATGGTTAGAATCTTCGAACCCAGTTTCCCTTGAGTTCAGGGGCATTACAAACTAAATAAGGCTAACCATAAGTATCGTAATATCCAATTTTATGTCTACACACAACAACTGTGTGGTTTTTCTTTCCATAGAAGTTACAAAAGATTTTTGATGCTTCCTTTTGCTTAGCCTTAGGAGATAGACAAAGGTCAAATGGTTCCTGTATAGCCTACCTCTGGGGTATTAATCTTCTTCTAACATGAGGATTTCTTTGAGCCATCTTTTGGTAGCCTTCTTTTTTATGATGGTTCACACTATATTTATACCCAAATTCCTTATAACTTCTTTGCTTGGAGGTAGAGGCTTGACCCTGATATGCTTTTTACTATAGATTTGGCTTTTGAGGATACTCCTTCTTATGGGAATCCACTTTTCTTAGCAAGGTGATCTTTCCATATAGATGTCCTTCAACCATCATCACCCTTCTGCTGAGGTCAGTTGAATTCACTCCTACTAGAACTAGTTCCTTTTTATGCTTTTCGACCTCTTATTCTATCATGGATACAGAAGTTTTCAAAGTCTTCTCCAGAAGCTTCATGTGTTTCTTATTCTTTTTCACCTGTTCACAAATCTATACAAGTACTTGCATAATTTCATCATGGATTTTAAATTTAAAATTTACATCATCATTTTGACATGACTTTTGATTTGTAGATGAGACCCTTTCTGTGTTACTGTGCCATGATTCAACTATTGGACTCATATCATCAACTGCCATGAAACAGATTTGCGCAACTTCCTCTTCATTCCTGGATGATTCGGAGGAGTTTTCATTGTCGCTGTCACTCCAGGTTGCCATTATGGCCTTCTTTCCCTTATCCTTTTTGAGCTTAGGTCAACTAGACTTGATGTGTCCTTCTTAATGACATTCAAAGCAGGTGTAGTCTTTTGATTCTCTCCTTTGAGCTTTTCTTCAGATCCTCTGAACTTGCTCTTTGAGAAGTCCTTCTTCTAGAAGTCTAGCTTCTGAAGAAAGCCTCCTTTCTTCTGATACCTTTGAGGTATCTTTGAATTCTTCTTCATGAATTTTCTGAACTTTCTGGCAAGCATTTCCATTTCCTCATCATCTTTAGAGGAACTATCATCTATAGCTTTTGCCTTAAGGATGATAGCTTTCTTTCCTTCAGTCTTAACTTTGCATTACTTTTGAAAATTCTGCACAGAGATTTCATGAGTAATTAAAGATCCAATTAACTCATCATACTTGTAGGTAATGAGGTCCTGAAACTATTCTATTGCATTCTTCTTGGCCTGCCATTTTTCAATTAGACTTCTGAAGATCTTCTTCTGTTACTCCTCTTTAGAGAAGTCTTTTCCCAGTCTCTTGAGTTCGTTGATGATGTTGGTGAATCTTGCATTCATGCTGGATATTGATTCATTCTCTTCCATCTTGAATAACTCATAGAGTCGTAGATTCTGGTTAATTTTTTATTCTTTGACCTTGTTTGTTTGTTCATAGGTCACTTCGAGTTTCTTCCAGATTTCTCTCGCGCTCTCACATCTTGAGATTTTATTATACTCAGCATCCAAAGCACAATGAAGAAAATTAATAGCTGCTGCACTGCTTTGCAATTTTATCATATCAACATAGCTATATTCACTTTCAGATTTTGGAGAAGCAACTCCATCTACAGTGATTGTAGGGATGTAAGGTCTATTGGCTATAGCAAGCCACACATACATGTCTTGAGACTGTATGAAGTTCTTCATTCTGTTCTTCTAGAATTAATAATTCTGTTGGAAGAATAGAGGGGGTCTAGACACAGATAGTCCTTCTAGAAGTATTTGTGTATTCATGTTACCAGGGAGATGCTTTACACTATTTTCACCCATTATGATCATTTACTCAAGATATGTTAAATCTTTTTAAGTGAGTTCTACTCTGATAAAAATTATTGGACCCAATGGGGTGTAAAATAGGTCAGAGGGGGGGTGAATAACTCTTTTTCGAGTTCACTACTTGCTTCAAAAGATTCCTAAGCTTAACTTCTGAAGACACTTCTACGTAAAATTGTTTTACTCAAAATCCCCTTTTTTTTAATGCTTTGGTGTTTCAGATGTGATACAGAAAATAAAGCAAAGTAAAGAAATATGCAAACAATGATTTTTATCCTGGTTCAGCCTCTGCGTAATCCAGTCCTTGGAAACTCCTGTACAAGATTTAATCCACTAAGAACTCTTCTTCTGGTGAAGAGTAAACCTTTTACAAAACCTTGACTGAAGTACCCTCCTACAGCCTTTGCTTCAATGAGCTATACCAATACATAAGTTCCTTCCAACTATATCTGAGGCTTTGAGCTTCTTATCTTCTTGGGTACCTTCCTCACAAGATTTCTAAACTCCCTCACACTAACTTACCCTTAGCTAGTGTATTACAAGACTATTAGTAGTGAACAAAAGTGAGCTCCTGAACTTTGTTTTAGTTAGCTCAATTACAAACAAGTAAGAAGGAGATGTTTGATGTTTTGATTACAAAGAAGATTGCAGTGAGTATATGAAACTTGATTTCACTCTTAAGATTTCAATTGTTTCGGCAACCTTCTTCAATGGCGGAAATCATCCTTTTATAGAGGGAGAGAATGTTTTCGTTAATCTTGGACTGATGTTGAAAAACTTCCCGTTGTCTCACATCCAAGTTTTCGTTAAGAATCCATTTAAGAGCCACGCCCAATTTTGATATGCACCACAACTGTTAGTTTTGGACCCACATTTGTACGGTTGACTGAAAATGCACTTTGCGGAATGTTTTTGTTCCTTATTTCATAACAACTTTTGTCCTAATTCAGGCTGAGGTACAAAAGCGCGTGGTGACATTTAATGCAAGGTCAGCTCTCACGATTTTTAGCGCCAAATGACTAAGTTACCCTTTTTCCATCTTCAGAGGGGCTTCTAATGAACCTTGATAATCAATAGTCTTCTGCAGTCTTGAACTTCTGGTGAAGGCTTCTGAGACACATAAGTGCTTTTGAAATTCTTTATGTCTTCTGAGGCAACTTTGCAGAACATCTGTGCTTCTAAACTCAGAACCTTTAAAACTTAAATTCATAGCTCAGAATCCAACAATTTAGTGCACTTTTTCAAAAACGAGGGAGCTACTAGGTCAATTCCAAAGTTCAGGGGGCAAAAATTTTTTGGAGATAACTTAAGACACAACATGATGCATTATGCCAATAATTTTCGCAAAGTACAAATATATGTTTTGTATTATTTAGAAAAAATCGATTTTATTATTATGAAAAGATATGAGCATCATAAAGAGGTGGTGCATACATCCAAACCCTTACTACTTCATTCGCCCAAGTAATGGAATGTGCCATTTTATTGGTAACATGTTTAAACCCTAACCCTTATATTTAAAATATTTTTCTATTGAGGATTAATTATCTGTGTAGGAAGTTTCTTATGAGTTTTATTTTCATATTTAGTAATTTGCTTATTGAAAGACATTCTCCTAACAGAACTAAGGAGTATTTGTTTTTATGTTAGAAATTTTAGTGAATATGTTTCTTATTAATATTTCTAAATTTTTAGAAGTTGCGATTTTTATGATTTTTAGAAGGATCAATTTTTGTTGATGTTACGATTGTTGGAAAATACAATGGCAAAAATAAAATAAATATAAATCATCTGCAATCCTGGTTTTCGTCTCTTGGATTTGGAGGTGCCAACCAAATAAGAAGTGCATCTTTTGGGATTTCCTTATCAAACATTCAACCAAATAACAAACATAATCAATAGATTGATTAAAAATACACTGTAAATAAAACAAGTTAAGGAAACTTGAACACCTAAAAAGTTGAGTCGTGCTCGGCACTGTCCTTAAAGGATACTTGAAAGTGGTGACAGAAACAGAAATGCAATAGCATATCCAAAACTCAAAAAATGAAGGATAAAAAATGATTGGGTTTATAAAACTCATATCACCAAATTATGTATATATCAAATATACTATATGTCATACAAATATGCTAATTAGCTTTTCTACTTCTTTTGTAATGGATCAAGAACACATCCTTTATAGGCAAAAAAGAAAAATGTTCACAAAATCAAGAAGTAAATCCCAATTATTATGAGATATAAAAGCAATGGTTATTGAATAAAATTAAAAGATAAAACATTTTCAGTTACAAGACTAGCCATTCAATTGATTTTAATCTTGTAATTAAAACTCATTATTACATATTTATAAAAATATGTAACATAAATCCTATGATCATAATAACTAGTAAAAAAGTAATATTATAAAATAGTAAAAATAATTTTCTCAATAAATTATAACTAGTATCAAAAATGTTTTTTTGAAATTATACTAAATTTCCAACAATCCCCCACAAATTTGAAAAGAAATTTTATAAAACAATTTTTCTGGATATCTCTGGTTTGACATATAATGCATGGTATTGGTGTCTTGTGGACTTGAACCAATAATTGATAGATAAAATTGAATCCACGGAATATTTGGTGAAACTTATAGTTATTTGAACCGAATAAGCGCTACTATGAAATAAGGATTTTACTATATCGCACTATATCAAGGTACATTTCTGTTCAACGCGGTTTTGCACGAATAGGCCATGCGCTTGCCTGGTCTTTCATTAGTGCTCTAGTAGATATTGCCAGTTTCTCATAGAAGTGGCCCCACTTCACACTCACATAGGTGATTTCATTAAGTATATATTGCACTTTATACCACTCGTAAGAGATACAAAATTCATTAAGAGTTCTTTTAGCTCAACCTCTCAAAATATGCAACATAGCACTTTCTCACATCTAGGATTGAGACAATGTATTTTGAGCTAGCAGAACTAACAAAGACTTTGTTACTACCCTTTGAACCTATTTCATGGGATCTTCAATCACATAGGTTGGGTTTCCATCTTTATTAATTTCAAATTAGCTTAAGTCTCATCCTCTTTGATGTTTTCGAATTAAATAAATTTTCAAAATTTATTTATCACATTAGTCAGATGATTTGGCCAGAATTCACTCTGGACTCATATAGTCGGTGGATAGAATTCTGTCTTAAAATAAAATTTTCACAAATATATGTCTCAAACATATATGTATATTTTTTACCTTTGTAGGTCTTATTAATAGATTTTGCCAATTTAGCAATCACAATTTATTGTCACTAAAGGTGATGATTTTATTCTCAAAGAACATATGCTAAGAAATTAATAAACCAATAAGTCTCATTACATATCAACTCTCAAACAACAAATTCCATTATAGTTTGTTTAGTTGACTCTCATTTTTATTGTTCCACTATTAAGAGTGAAAAAACACACCTGTATAATTTGTCTCATATGAATCAAAGATTCAATTATCATCATTGTAATATTATTTTACAATGGATATCCACAACATAAATACCATAATTTATGATATCTCTCAAGTATTTCGTAAGTCTAATAATAATAATCAAAAGATCATTATTTCTCTATAATTTAACATTGTAATCATAAGAGATATTCACATGATTAATATAATTCAAACCTCTAAAGAAGTTTCTCAATATAGTGTTTTTGTTTTAACAACACACTCTCTTTCATTCTTATGATTCACATAATCAAAATATTGTATATTCTTCTTCAATTCATACTCATTTCATCTTTCCAACAGATATAGTGAACATACTATACATAGGGGAAAATATAGTTGTTGGAAACTCATATGAAAATCTCTTTATACAAAAAACTCAATTTATTTTCTATAACCCAAAAGGTTAAAAAATTCTCTATCTCTTAATGTATAAATTACATCATTTTATAGAGAAAAAAAATATAGTTGTCACAATTTCCCAATCGGAAAAATTAGAATTATCAAAACCCCCACACTTTCAAATATTTTGTATTGTAAGGAAAAAAAATCTTCTAACTTATATGGTAGTTCCACTTTCAAAAATATATATATACAAGAACATTTCACTATCAAATGTTCAATATATAATTTTGATATATCACAAAATAATTAGAATAAGGATTTTAAATATATAACTTAAGAATTTTCTTTTCCTCAAAACTGAAAAAAAATATTTCTTAAAAAATGCTCACAATAAATTTTCCTCATTTGAATCAAAGATTCAGTTTTCTTCATTGTACATTTTTTGTACAATGGATTTTCACAATATAAATATCATAGCTTTATCATGGTTGGCCAGTGACCACCACTTCTCTTTACTTGAATATTGTAATTATAAGGGATATACATAAACTTCTAAAGAAGTGTTTTAACAAAGTGTTCTAAAACACGATCATTCATCCTTATGATTCTCATTCCACAAATCACATTAAACACATGATATATATATACAACATTATATATGCTCAACACAAACATTGAACATACAAATCAAGGTTTTTTACCTTATCACAATACCCCCACATTTTTAAATATTTTGTTTATGAAGATAACTTCTACCATGTATAGTAGAATTTGTTCTACTCTTCACTTTAGCACCGAGATCACCGTCCATCAATCTTGGAATTGTCCTCATAAATCTGTCATACAAAATATAAATTTTATTATGACATGAACTGCAAAATATCCTTTAAGATTGTTGGAAAATACAATGGCAAAAATAAAATAGATATAAATCGTCTGCAATCCCGGTTTTCATCTCTTGGATGTGGAGGTGCCAACCAAATAAGAAGTGCGTCTTTTGGGATTTCCTTATCCAACCTTCAACCAAATAACAAACATAATCAATAGATTGATTAAAAATACACTATGAATAAAACAAGTTAAGGAACCTTGAGTGCCCGAAAAGTTGAGTCGTGCTAGGCACTGTCCTTAAAGGATACTTGGTAGTTCCTCTTAGGATTAAACAACTTCTTCACTCTTGACTTGAAAGTGTGGTGACATGAATAAAAATGCAATATCATATCCAGAACTCAAAAAATGGAGGATAAAAAATGATTGGGTTTATAAAACTCATATCACCAAATTATGTATATATCAAATATAATATATGTCATAGATTATGCTAATTAGCTTTTCTACTTAGTTTGTACTGGACCAAGAACACACCCTTTATAGGCAAAAAAGAAAAATGTTCACAAAATCAAGAAGTAAATCCCAATTATTATGAGATATAAAAACAACTGTTATTGAATAAAATTAAAAGATAAAACAGTTTCAGTTACAAGACTAGCCATTCAATTGATTTTAATCTTGTAATTAAAACTCATTATTACATATTTATGTAACATAAATCATAAGATCATAATAACTAGTAAAAAAGTAATATTATAAAATAGTAAAAATAATTTTCTCAATAAATTATAAATAGTATCAAAAATATTCTTTTGAAATTATACAAAATTTCCAACAACGATGTCAATAGATTTCGATAACACTATTTCCTTCCATCTAGTGTATGATCAATGAATTTTAATGTTACTACATGATTTTTCGATATACCGCGATATCAATAATGATATAATTACTTTTTGATATCCTGCTTGATCGATGTAATATTGTATCTATCCACAAGCTTTCTCTTTTAATACATCGTTTCTCGATATAGGTATTTATTCCATTCAACTATGATATAGGTATTTATTCCTTTCAACTCTGTCTGACCGAGAAAATTCATTTGCCAAAGGCATAATGATTTTTTCACCGTAAATTTTAATTTGTGTTTTAGTTTCAGAATAGAAATCTCGGTGTAATATCTTCCACGCCCTTGCTTTTGCTTTGTACAGTTAGAAATCAATTTATAGTTTTGGCTATTGTGAAATTGAAACTACTTTTTAAAAATTGGATGTATTTTTTTAAAAAAAATTGAAAGTAGCAGATATGATAGAGGATAGTAAAAATAAGTAATTCTAGATTAGAATCTAACAAAACCAAGGCAATAATGGAAAACTCAAACAAGATATAGAGTAGGAGAAAGGAAATTAATTAAAAGTGACTATAAATAGGGAAAAAATTGATAAATTGGTGTGGTCTTTCATGTATTCCTTTCATCATTTAATATGTCTGTTTCATGTTTTCCTTCCATCATTTGACATGTGTAATTATTTTTTTGTTTTTTAATTGTTTACAACTTCTCTTTCTTATTTTTTATTTTCTCTCTCATAAAAATGGATTACATGTCAAATAATGAATGGAAGAGGACACCATTTTAGGGACATCAGATTTTTTTTTCATAAATAGGAATGAGGGGTGCACGTGTCTGTTAGTTTGTGGGGATATGTCCTTCGTGAAATTCACGGTTCCGTGTAGAAATTCCCATGGTATATAGACGAGGGGGCTCCCTACGAGTCCATCTACATGTCCGTCGTTCCCATCTACCCCAACTCATCTACTCGTCATAAACCATTTCCAAACTAGCTTGTTCCTTGCAAACCAAATCTCTCAACACATGTAGAAAACCTGCTGTAAAAAAATTTATAAATTTTTATGGTAACACCCGCCATATAAAAACTTGTAACTTCGGGGGAATTTATAAAATCCACATTTAGATTCCACTTTAAAATAGTTGTGGGAAGATTACTACTCAAATCACCATTAATCCAATTGCTTTTAATTCTTGATATTGCAACAAGCATTTGATTTTGTAAGTAATAATTGTTTATAGAGAAAACTTAAAAAAAGTGACATGTAGTTTGGGTTATCTTCAAAATGGAACCTGTGGAATTTTGGGTCCCAAAAAGGGTCCGTGGTAATTACCATTAACAAAAAACGGCATGTATGCTAACACCATCAAAGTTGCTAACTTGGTAAAGGGTAGAAATGAAAACTCTACTTGTGGAAACTTTAAAAGGTAAAAAAAATCCCAGACAACACATTTCTTCCTCAAGTTCATCAATGCCTTTTCATTTTCTTTTTAAAGCTGTTACCACCTCAAAAAACTGAAACCACAAACCTCAAACAACTGTTTTCTTGTTAACTTCGGGATTTCTACACTCACATTTGCCATTGAAGTGTTACTTTCAAAAATTTTCATCATCAATTAGCGTTGAAGAACATTGAAGTAAACATTAAAAAATTTTCATCCTCAGAGAATTGCACTAACAAGTAGAAGAAGTTAAACACAACATACTTTAATTTTCCTTTAAAAAATTCATGAATGTTCGCATTTTTTGTTTAGGATTTGCTGTGATGTAAAGCTTTGAAGAAATAATTATGAAAATGTGGTGATTTTAAGAAAAATTGTATATATTTAACCATTTATGTCATTTTTTTGGAGAGGTTTGATGTTTTTGTAGAATATCAGTGATTTAGGGTTTTTTATTTCTTGCAACTAATTGCATACATCTAAGTTAGGATCTTATTAGTTGGACAAGTTTCGTAGATAAAATGTACTTTTTTTATAATAGTTGTGTTGGACAAAGTTTCTAAATTTTTCTTTATTTGTCCACAATGCAACAATGGCTGCGCTTTCACTAATAATCCATCATGGTGGTGACTATTCTCCTCCTCTTCCTCCATGGATAAATGAGTATGAGAACATATATATGTAGGTGGTGAAGTGACTACTTGCACTCCTAATATGGATGTCAATGGTGTTTTTTTTTGGATCATGTTGCTAAAGATTTAGGATATGACAAAGGATGTAGAAAGTGGTATAAGGTTTAAGGAATGACTGGTTGTTTTGCTTATGAAGAATTGGAACTTGATGAACATTTAAAAAATATGATAATCTACAATGCTCATGATACTGAAATGCACATTTATTTTGTGGAAAACAAGGCTCCATTAAGTACTTGAACCTACTACAACTCACATCCCAACTAAAGGTGTACGAAGCGATGCCTTTTACCGCGGTGAATCATTAGTAGTAGGTGGTAATACACAAGCAAGTCAAGTTAAGGATAACAATGTACAAAATGTGAATGCAATGAAGGAGGAATATGTAAATTAGTTTGTAGGAGATGAAGAGGGATTAGATGGATTTTCTAAGCTTTAATTGTTGTGATGAAAGAGACTTATTAATTCATTCAGAGGATGAAGGTTTTAATGGAAGAAGTGTTAATGTAGTTTTTAGCAGTGATGGACTTTTTAGTGTAAGCAGTGATGATGATCTAGAGTACGAGGATTTTCTATTGTCAGATTCATGGGATGAAGATGCGTCTAATTCTTTTGAAGGTAAAATATGGCTGATCTAGGAAATGAAGATTTTGGGGGGAATCTTGAATGAAGAAGATAGGGCTGAGTTCTATTGGTATGGAAATTGAGTTATAGAGTCCTCAAAGATCAGATGAGGATGGCCATTTTAGAAGTATTCACTATAATGAAGTGATTGGGGAATTAGCATGTTGAATGTTACTTACCGGGGCACAACAATAACGAGTAGCTATAAGAAAATGGGCAATTGAAGAACTTCACATAAGTTCACAAAGAACTGCAACAAAGTTATATATGTTGAGTGTAGTGAAAAATGTGGGTTAAGAATTAGAGCATGAAAAGAACAAGGAAGCAACACATTTCAGATTAGGACATTCTATCCATCACACATTTGTTCTAGGTCAATGTCTAATCCTCTTGTTAATTTTGAAATATGTAGCAAAGAGATATTTGGATGATTTGAGGGATAACCTGAAGTGGGAGGTTGATGCTATGATAAATAAAGTGAAGAGGGAAATTGGTGTTGAGATTCATCCTTTAAAGTTCTATAGAGCTAGAGTGGCTAAGTTTCTACAAGGGGAAGTTTTAGCACAATACTACATATTATGAGATTATAGAGCAACTTTGATGAGAACTAATTCTGGAAGTTTGGTGAAACCGAAGAGTGGGATGCAACTAGTTAATGAAAGTGGGTCAATACCAAGGGAAAGATTGATCTTCTGGTACATGTTTGTTAGGTTTGCACCACATAAGCAAGGATTTTTTACTAGAAGTAGGCCACTCATATGCCTATATGGATGCAATATGAAGATAAATTTGGGAGGGCAAATGTTGTGTGCAGTTTCAAAGGATGGAAATAATAATCTATTTCCCATTGGTATGGAATTTGTTGACTCAGAATGTAAGGAATCATGGAGGTGGTTCATTGAGCAATTGTTTGATGACTTTGGGAGACCAAGAGAGACTAGATGGGTGTTTATGTCAGATTAGCAAAAGGTACATTATATGCTCAACCTCTTTATACTGTCAATGTTTGTATTAGTGAAAACTTGAAAATTTGTTAACTGCTTATATTAGTGAAAACTTGATAATTTGTGAACTACTTATAATAGGGAAAACTTGAAAATGTGAATTCTGAATATAATAGGGAAAACTTGATAATATGTTAACTACTTATATCAGGAAAAACTTGAAAATGTGAATTCTGAATATAATAGGGAAAAAGTGGGAAATTTCTGAATTTCTTATAATAGGGAAAACTTGAAAATTTGTTTACTGCTTATATTAGTGAAAACTTGATAATTTGTGAACTGTTTATAATAGGGAAAACATGAAAATGTGAATTTTGAATATAATAGGGAAAAGTGGGAAACTTGTGAACTGCTTATATTAGGAAAACTTGAAAATGTGAATTCTGAATATAATAGGGAAAACTTGAAAGTGTGACTTCTGAATATAATAGGGAAAACTTGAAAATTTGTTATCTGCATTAGAGAATACTTATATTAGGGAAAACTTGAAAATGTCAAGTTAGGGAAAGTTTGAAAATTTGTTAATTTAGTATGTGAAATTGTTTTTTCCATATATTGCTTTCATATTATGTTTTTAGGGATTGTTTGAGGAATTAAGAGAGTTAGAACCAGAAATGGAATATAGATTTTGTGTGAAGCACATGTATGAGAACTTAAAAAAATTATACTAGGGTGAAGAATACAAGGATCATTTATGGGGGCAACATCTACTGGATTTGAGAAGTTGTTCTTATCAAGAATGTGCTGGTTAATCAAGACAGTAATTGAACATGCAACATTGCAAGGTGGAGTTTCAAAACTTAAAATTAACATAAAAAGATCTCCTAAGCATGCCATGATTGATATAATCTAAGTTGAAACGTTCCATAGATACGGTGCATATAAGTTTTAAACATTACTAGTTGATGCGTGCTTCTCTTTCTCTTTAGATACGATGTTCCCTTCGAGCAATTTGGCAGAACTCTATTAGCACAAGCCTTTAAAATAGGATAGCCTCTATTATTGATCCACATAGATCAAAACCTCGTTGAGGAAGAACCTGTTAGTAGACAGCAGCTAAAAGACCGCTCGAAGACCAACCTGAAAATATAAACTGAGAAAGCTCACTTCAAAATAGAGAAAGCCTTCTAAAGAATTTTTCGTTGCTTGGAGAAACTCGTGGAGGATCTCGCACAACTCATGGAGAAAGAGATGTCGAACTCAGAGAGAAAGGCTAAGCTGAAGTGTGGTATAATGAGAGAGGGGGCCTATTTATAGGGAGAGGGGGAGTGATAAACTCCCCCTCAAAAACTATGTGGGATGGGAATATTCCCATCCCATAATCGAGTCAGCCGCGCGGGTCCCTTGGACCCCGTGAGCTGGCCCGCGCACTTACCTCTACAAGGTAAGCCCTAATAGGCTTGCCTTGTGCCGCATGCCTAAGTTTGTGGCTTGCACGCCACAGTTGAGGGCTTGCGCAGTAGGCCTGCGCAAGCATTGCCATGGGCATTGCTTGCGGGCTTACCCCAAGCGCTAGCGGTCCACTAGCTTTTTAGCTCATGGGGTAACTGCATAGGCCCCACTTTGAACATCCCATGTTCGTTTGGGGCCCACTGGTAACTAGAAAAATTCTCTTGCTCCGCTCCATGAAATTTTCCCTATTTTCTCTTTTATTCTCTTTAATTATTAATTTGGTCCAACCAATTAATAATTCTTCTAAAGAATTCGACAACCAAACATGTCAGCATAGACCCAGTCTATAGGTTCTTTACTTAGTCCGATAAAGTCCCAAAGTGTGTGACCTCATAGGATGAAGTATAGAGCTGCTAGAGGTTAACCTAAACTTGGCTTTCCATCCGGGAACCTTTAGACTCAATGTTCCAAACTGATATGGAACCCGATAACTCTAGAATACCAAATGGGCTTTCAAGCAAAGGCGTATGATCCTCCGATACTCAGAACATCACGTGCATGTGACTTGATCCGGTTGTGCTGTAGTAACCAATACAATACACTCCATCCATCAGGTAAGTACCATCCAGTTTATTGAGCTCATATTAAGTGTTAGCTCATGTAATAGCAGTAGCTATCCTGGAATTAGACATGTTCACATAGAAAACCACTAGCTATAATGTATTAAGATTGACTAGAAACCCATTATATCAATCTTATACTCTGTTCAAAGGTGTATGAGTGTGTCTCTTCAACAAGGGGCCCTAAGGTACATCTCCCATTATATCACTATATCAACAGCGATGGATCCCATCTTGACTACTCGGCTTACCAACATGTGTTCATCACTATACCCATAGTCACCCATGTCATCTTGATCATCAAGGTATGAATAAGTATGACCCAAAGTATAGCAACTCCTACATAAGGTAACTAGTATCTCAAATCTAAGGATACTTGTACTGCTAATGCAATAAGACATGGCCCCAACACATGGATATAGTATTTTTCGAGTGTCTATCTTATAGCGATCTCCAATGTATTACCTGAATACATTCATGTGTTAACTCAAGGTACCACCTTCCACTTGTGAGATTGGCTGCTTGGAACTAATCTAAGGAGTAAGCCTACACATTCTAGTCTGTTTGCTTCATTGATGTCCAGTCTCAATGAATCTATGAGTAGGGATATTTAGACTATTCATAGTAACACGTATGTGTAGTTCTCATTCCACATAGCTCTCACTATGTCCTCACACTTTTAAGTTATGAAGTAGTCATTAACTTTGTCTTATCAATGCACGTATATATAATACTATACATATATGATACTAACGAGATACATAAATAAATAAAAGCAAATAAATAACAAAGATGCCTTATTATTATTAATAATGATCCGAAACTGTTTGTACCTTATAACTAATTAAGATATATCACCCTAATTACCTCTAGGGCATACATCATGTTTAACAATCTCCCACTTACATTAGAGACAATTACCTATGTGGTTCATGCCATACTTGTTAACATGCTGGTCATGTTTAACTTGAGTCAATGGCTTAGTTAGCCCATCCGCTAGATTCTGATCCACTGGGAATTATTCTAAGTTTATATCTCTTTTAGCTATTATCTCCTGAATGAGATGGTATTTTTCAGTACATGTTCGTTTCTCTGATGAGACCGTGGTTCCTTTGCCTAAGCAATAGCCCCATTGTTATCGTAATAGACCGCTATTGGATTTATAATGCTGGACACCACACCGAGATTACCAATAAATCCTTTAATCTAGACAACTTGCTTAGTTGCTTTTGAAGCAGCTATGTACTCAGATTCTATGCTTGAATCGGTAGTCGTATCATGTTTGAAACTTTTCCAAATAACTGCCCCACTATTTAACATAAACACATACCCCGACTAGGTTTTATAATTATCCCTATCAGACTGAAAACTTGAGTTAGTGTATCCCTTCACAGAGAGATCACCTTCTCCATATACTAAAAACATATCCTTATTCCTACGTAAGTACTTAAGGGTAGTCTTAACGACCATCCAATACTTCTCACCAGGGTCAGATTGAAATCTGCTAGTGACGCTCAACACATGTGAGACGTCAGGCCGAGTGCATACCATAGCATACATGATGGATCCTATCGCTGAGGCATAGGGTATTCCATTCATGCACAGTCTCTCCTCTTGTGTTCTCAGACACTCAGATTTAGAAAGGTTAATCCCGTGAGACATTGGTAGATAACCCTTTCTTGACTGCTCAAGGTTAAATCTAGCCAAAACATTGTCTATGTACGTACTTTGTGAAAGACCTAGTAGCCTTCTTGATCTATCTCAATAGATCTTATACTAAGTATAAAAGCTGCTTCTCCAAGGTCTTTCATGGAGAACTTCTTTGTAAACCATGACTTCACTATCTGAAGTAAGGAACATCGTTTCCTATCTGCAATATGTGATCGACATATAATACAAGGAAAATGACTACACTCCCACTAGCCTTCTTATATACATAGGGTTCATTAGCGTTTGACACAAAACCAATTTCTCAAATTATCTCGTCAAACCTAATATTCCAACTCCTTGATGCTTGCTTAAGTCCATAAATGAACTTCTGCAACTTTCATACTTTTGATCTAACCATGGATATAAAACCCTTGGGTTGTGCCATATACACATCCTTGTCTAGATTCCCATTAAGGAATGCTGTTTTCACATCCATTTCCCAAATCTCATAATCATAATGAGCGACGATAGTAAGGAGTATCTTGATAGACTTTATTAGCATGGCCACTGGTGAAAAGGTTTCATCATAGTCAATGCCTTCTTTTTTACCATAACCTTTTACAACCAACCTTGCTTTATAGGTAATTACATTATCGTCCATGCCAGTTCTCTTCATGAAAACACACTTGCATCCTTTGAGCTTAATCCCACTTGGAGCATCAATCAAGCTCCATACTTGATTTTCCTACATGGACTCCATCTTTGACCTCATGGCTTCAAACCATTTGTCAAACTTTGAGCCTTCCATTACCTCCTTGTAAATCTTGAGCTCATCATCTTCCATAAGAGGAGATGTTTATCATCAATGATGAGAAACCCGTATCGCTCAGGAGCGATTGGAGCCTGACTTGACCTACATAATGTCGGTGTTATAATAGGCTGTTCCATGCTTACACTTTCTTGTGTAACAAGTGTAGGTACAATTAGTTGATTATCTATTTTATCTTCTTGAGTGCCTAACTTAAGATTGCTCCCACTAGATTTCACAAGTATATGCTCCTTCTCTAGGAATTGAGCATTTCTGGAAATAAGGAATTTTTGTTCCTTGGGATCATAAAAGGTATAACCCATAGTCTCCTTATGATAACCTACAAATAGGCACCTATCAAACTTAGCACCTAACTTTTTTGAACTTATCCTCTTCACGTAAACAGGACATACCCAAACTCTCAAGTGAGAAAGAGCTGGTTTCTTACCATACCACAATTCGTATGGTGTTTGATAAACTGAGTTAGAGGGCACTCTGTTTAGAATGTAAACTACGCTCTCAAGTGCATGGTTCATCATGGACCGAACCATATCGAGTAGGGTTTAATTCCTCCTTTCTGATACTCCATTATGTTGGGGTGTATAAAGAGGTGTCCACTAGGATAAAATACCATTATTCCTTAGATAATCCTAAAGCTCTTGGCTTAAGTATTCACCGCCTCGATCAGATCAAAGGGTCTTGATACTTTTCCCAAGGTATTTCTCTAGTTCGGTTTTGAACTCTTTAAATTTCTCAAAACTCTCAGACTTGTGCCTCATAAGGTACATATAACAATATCACGAATAATCATCAATAAAGGTTATGAAGTAGACGAAACCCTCATGTGTCTTAACACTCATTGGACCACATACACCAGAATGTATTATTTCCAAGTAACTAGTGGCATGCTGACCCTTTCCTTTGAAAGGTTTCTTAGTTATCTTCCCCTTTAAACAAGGTTCACATGCACCATACGATTCCCATTCCATTGTGCCCAAGTCACCACATATGTGTAACTTAGTTAAGCGAGTCTCATTTATATGGCCTAGACGGCAATGCCATAAGTATTAGGATTTCTCATTATTTAATCTCGATTTCTTAACAATGTTCATATTTAGAATTTTAGTTTAGTATCTTGAACATAAATGCCATCAATAGATATTCCAAAAGGATAAAGAACATTATAGCGTTGAATTTGACAATTATTATTAGAAAATAAAATCTCAAATCCCTCTATTGCTAAACGTGTGGCAGAAATAATATTCTTAGTGACAGTAATTATTTAAAACTAAAACTAGGCCACTAGGAAAATGAAGGCTATATGTCCCTACAGCTGTTGTAGCAACTCGTGCACCATTTCCAACTCTTAGGTCCCTTTTCTTCTTTCCAAGCCTTCTACTATTTCATAATCCCTGCATAGAAGCATAGATACGAGCACCACAACCAGTATCCAATACTCCAATAGACTCATAAGGAACTGTAGAGATACTTTCTATCATGAACATACCTGAAGTAGATGCCTCACTTGGTTTCTTCTTCACTTGTTAAGAAATCAGAGCTCTTAACTCGTGTTTCATTTCATCACTTTTCATGAGTCTTCTCTTGACCTTGAAAGCCCTAGACTTTCTTATCTTTCAATCCTCAGCAACAATTTGATTCTCAAGTTTATTTCTAAACTGTATATCATATTGTTCTAACAAGTCTACCATCTTGGAAAAATTACAATGATCACTGATGCTATAGAAATCTATTTTGAAACTATCGTACATATGTGGTAGACATTTCAATATAATCTATTTCAAGGTATTCTAATCATAAGTAACTCCCATTTTCCTTAATTGTTCAGAGTTATCATAAACAGTCATGGCAAACTCAACTACTAAGGTGTCAACCCTAAACTTGTAGATAGCATGAATCTTTCAGGTTCATCCATCATAACAAGCTGCATAATCATAGACTCCAAGTTTATATTTTTTCAAAGATCCCTTTACCTGTGAAGCATAGTTTTGACCATGAAGTTCTTTGCGAAATCACAGCCCCTTTTGTGCTTCTCGTACTTATCAATTTAATAAATGAAGGGATCTTCTTCTAGGAGTTTGGGGTATGCTATACATAATCCAAGCCAAGGCTCTTTAGGAACCTCATCACACACTCGAACCACTCATGAAATTTATCTCCTTTGTAAAACTTGTTATCAATCAGATGCATATTAGTGTTAGTGTTCTTATTCAACCTAGATATAAGATAGAGTTTGTTTAGACATTAATATATATACATACATTTAATATAAGGTCTTTAATTAAATATATAATTCCTACTATTTTCTCAACATTTGAATAGCCCCTGCTATTCAAATTCGAGAAATTTGGTTCGACCAGGTTTCCTTACTAGGTAGCATCTATAGCCACTTATCATGATCCTCGCTATAGCAGGTCCAGCCATAACAAGACAACCATGGGTGAAACCCATGTATTTTCATCTCATGTAATTGCTAATCCATTTGAGTTCTCTTTCTTGAGATGTGCGTACCCAATTCTAAGACTTCTCAATTGTATCTCCAATCTAGCATAAACTCCAATGATATGGACAACTAACCCATTTTTGTTAAGGCATTAACCCCATCTAGTCTCATTACCAAACACATGTTAAGGGAAGGCATGTTGTACATGTGCTTACATCCGTTAATAAGGTTTGTATCATGACTTATGACGGGAAGACAATCTACCGCCTTAATATTGTTTTATGGTGTGTTTGGAAATAAGTCTCGTAAGAAAATGAAAAGAAATGAATTGAATTCACTTAAAAGAATTCAATTGAATTAATTTCTCAAACAAATTTCTTTGTTTGGATACTTCATTTATATTAAAGAATTCAATTGATTGTTAACTAATATATTTAACATTTTTTCAAAATAATTTATAAAAACATTTTGACTCTTTCAACTAAAAGCATATGAGAAGGTAAAAATGGTGAAAATAATGTTGAAAGACATAACTTAAATGAATTCCTTTGAAATCTTGCAACTTTTTGCAAGATTTCTATTCTTCGCATTTACAAAAATTCAAATCTTACATGATTTGAATTCTATAAATATTTGCTTGGTTCCAAATAAGGGAATTTGACAAAGTGAATTTAATTCAATTGAATTCTTTCATAATGGACCTTTCCAAACACCCTTAGGGATTTTATTAGTGTCGTTGGTCTCGTCATAGTCTAGGTCTTATACGATGGATATGATTATGATAATAATAGTTCCAAGATATTTGGAATTATTAACTCTAAGGAACATGCTCAAGACTGGTACATCATAATAATTCCATTATGCCTAGACTCCACATATCATTCAAAAAAAATAAGGTCCATGTTTAAATTCTTACACCTAAAGTTTTAATTTAACAACTTATACCACGTTTGTAAAACCATATGCGGAATCCAATTCCCATATTAGATTTCAACTAAGTCATAAAAGTCCCTTGGGTACTTTTGAACTTAACACCGAGGGAATTTTCCAGGTAGGAGAGGTCCTCTTAAAGTGAATGAGAAGACAAGTACAATCCTTGCCAAAATAACCACGGACACTTTGATTCATTGTACCATGGACAACTATATTTTAAAGATTTTGTTCTTTAATTGAGTGAAGTACAAGATGATCCTCAATTAAAGCATTTACATGTGTAGTAAAACATTGCTAATTTACATGATAATCAACTAGACTAAGTTTGAGCAAAACCTTAATCTAGTTATCACATCATTTTCTATAAAAGGAATTGAAACCTAAGTCATGCATAGCATGCTTTAATCAATTCATAGAAAATATCAATTTCAACATATTATAATCGATCATGCATAACATAAGGTAGGCTCTGATACCATTGCTAGTTAATCAAGAAAGTAATTAAACATGCAACGTTGCAAGGTGGATTTTCAAAACTTAAAATTAACCTAAAAGGATCTCCTAGGCATGCCATGATTGATATAATCTAAGTTTAAACATTCCATAGATGCCAATAGGTTTATAAAACTTATAAAGAAACCTAGCATCTAAGTTTAGAAAATTACTAGTTGATGCATGCTTCTCTTTCTCTTTGGATATGACATTCCCTTAGAGTAATTCGACAAGACTCCCTTAGCACAAGCCTCTAAAATAAGATAGCCCGCATGATTAATCCTCATGGATCTACATCGACCAAAACCTCGTTGAGGTAGAACCAGTTAGTAGACAGAAACTGCTAGATTGCTCGAAGACCAGCCCAAAAATATAAATTGAGAAAAGGGCCTTCTAATGATTTCTTCATTGCTTGGAGAAACTCATGGAGGATCTTGCACAAATCATGAAGAAAGAGATGTCGAACTCCGAGAGAAAGAACTGAACTTAAGTATGGAATAATGAGAGAGGAAAGGCCTATTTATAGGGAGAGGGGGAGTGGTAGACTCCCCCTCAAAAACTATGTGGGATAGGAATCCCATCAATTGGTTAAGTCATGCGGGTCCCTTGGACCCACTGGCAGACCCGCGCACTTGCCTCCACAAGGTAAGCCCTAACGGGCTTACCTTGTGCTGCAAGCTTGGGCTTGTAGGCCTTCCCGTAAGCCCAAGCTTGTGGGCTTGCATGCTGGTGGGCTTGCGAGGCAACCGCGAAGGCCCCACTCTAAACATCCTGTGTTCGTTTGGGGCCCACTCGTAACAGGAAAAATTCCCTTGCATTGCTCCGTGCAATTTTCCCTATTTCATCTTTTATTCCCTTTAATTATTAATTTGGTCCAACCAATTAATAATTCTTCTAACGAATTCGATAACCAAATATTTTTGGCATAGACCTAGTCTATAGTTTCTTTACTTTGTCCGATAAAGACCCAAAGTGTGTGACCTCATAGGATCCCAAAGTATAGAGATGGTAGAGGTTAACCTAAACTTGGCTTCTCATCCAGGAACCTTTAGGCTAAATGTTCCGAACCAATATGGAACCCGATAACTCTAGACGATCAAGTGGGCTTTCTAAAAAAGGCATATGATCCCTCGATATTCAGAACGTCATGTGCTTGTGACTTGATATGGTTCTACACTCCTTCTATCAGGTTAAGTACAATCCATGTTATTGAGCTCAGATTAAGTGTTAGCTCATGTAATAGACCCAGCTATCCTTGAATTAGACTTGTTCACGAAGAACACCACTCGCCATAATGTATCAAGATTGATTAGAAACCCATTCTATCAATCTTATACTCTGGTCAGAGGTTTATTAGTATGTCTCTTCAACAAGGGGCCCTAAGGTACATCTCCCATTATATCAATATATCAGGAGCTATAGATCCCATATTGACTACTCGGCTTACCAACATGTGATCATCACTATACCCGTAGTCACCCGTATCATCCTGATCACCGGGGTATGAATAAGTATGACCCAAAGTATAGCAACTCCTGTATAAGGTAACGAGTATCTCAGGTCTAAGGATACTTGTACTGCTACTACAATAAGACATGATACCAACACATGGATATAGTAATTTCCGAGTGTTTGTCTTATAGCAGTCTCCAATGTATTACCCGAATACATTCATGTGTTAACTTAAGGTACCACCTTCAGCTCGTGAGATCAGCTGCTTGGATCTAATCCAAGGCATAAGCCTACACATACTACTCTATTTGCTTCATTGATGTCTAGTTTAAATGAAACTATGACTAGGGATATTTAGACTATTCATAGTAACATGCATGTGCAGTTCTCACTCTACATAGCTCCCACTATGTCCTCACACTTTTACGCTATGAATTAATCATGGACTTTATCTTATCAATTCACATATTTATAATACTATACATATATAATACCAGTGAGATACATAAAAATAAAAGCACTAATAAATAACAAAGATGTCTTAATTATTATTAATAATAATTTAAAATTGTTGTACATTATGACTAATTAAGATATATCTCCCTAATTGCCTCTAGGTCATACATCAAGTCTAATAGAATGTAGGCCCTTTAAGCGTTTGATAAGAATGCACATGCATGAGTTATGAGTCACGATCCATGGATATGGGCTAGATGCCACATTTTACCTAAGATTAAGTGTGCTGATGTGCAAAACAATGCCTTTGAGTCCTTCAACAACTTAATAATCAAAGCTACAGGCATGCCTATATTGTCAATATTTGAATATATCGAAAAACTACTTATAAGAAGGCTTTATATTATGTTGAATGCAATGAAGAAATACAAGGATTATCCTCACATCCAAGATGAGTTGGAGAAATTTAAGCCTGCAGTAGGAATAATTTTTGTACTCATGCAGCAGATAATCAATATGAAGTTGTGTCTATAACCAAACAAGTTCATTTTGTTATTTTGTAAAGAATTTGTACTTGCTATATGTGGCAACTCACTAGAATACCATGTAGTCATGTTGTAGCTGCTATATATGCAAACATGGAAGTGGCAGAGAATTATGTAGACAAGTTTTTCTTGAAATCAACCTACCTAGCGATTACAAGCAAATGTAATTGTGAGCACGGGATTTTGTACCAGCTCGCGAGTTCAATGATGATGGCTTTTCGGGATTTTTATCCTGGAATCACACATTTTTCGATTGTCTGATGATCTTCAAAAGGGAGTTTTTCTCATCTCTGAATTCAAAAGTACTTTTCTAATAAAATTATTTAATTTTTTCCTTTAATTCAAAAATTAATTAAAAAATATAAAAATACACAAAAAATCTGAAAACATAGTGGAAAACTGGATCCGGAGCGGCTTGCGTAACCAAGGGTTGGCAAGGCAAGCCTCGGCAAAAATCTTTGGCGAGGAAAGCCTCGCCAAAGTCCTAGGTGAGGGCATGCCTCGGCGAGGCAAGCCTAGCCAAAGACTTGAGGAAGAGCCTAGCCAAAGACTTGCTGTGGCGAGCCTCCTCGCTGGAAAAACCTACCTTTTTTGAATTTTCAGGATTTTTCCTATAAATAGTTGGACTTTTTTGGATTGAAGGGGGCTCGAAATTTCAGAGAAAAATCTGATTTTCAAAGGACAAACACTAAAAAAATGTTTAACACATTTGGATCCCAACTTTTAATTATTTTCAAATCATTCTTCATCTACTATTTCTTCTTAAATCCTCAGATATTCTCGGGTCTAAAACAAATTTAGAACCCGAGTCTGATTATATTTTGGATAAATAAACACTTATTTTCCAATTAAACCACAACTAAATCGAACTGAACGAGGAACGCTCCCGGGGATCATACAGATTTTCCGAAGTGGATTCACACCGAAAGGGTAAGCCTATGAGTTCCTAGAACTGCGGATTCTGTGCTCATCGTCTACTTCATCTTTCTCTGATCTTATTTGTGGGCCTAGAATTTTATTATTATTGTAAATGTTGCAATTTTCTTCTTTTCATCTGTAATTTCTTTATTAATGGAAATTTATATTAGAATACCCCCCAAGAAGGGAATACAAATTATTCCCGGATAATAGGTCCCACATTTTTCCATGTGTTCATTTTTCATTAATAAAAATTAACCAACATATGCGTAAATAAAAATGAACCATTTTTATTTAAAATAACTTTAAACTATCAATGTTTTAATTAGGCCACATGGGCCTTCTCAAAATCAAATCGAACATATGTGCCATATCTTATACCAACCTTTGTTTATGCATGTTAGATGCATGCCTAGGAATTTATTTTTCCTTCGAGTATTGCAAATATTTTTACGAGAATTGTAATTAATAGATTAGGCGAGCGGTTGCATCCCCGAGTTTTGTAATTTTTGTAATCTTTATTTTTCCGCATTAACTTTCTGCATTTATTTACTGCTTTGTGGGTGGATTTACTGCTTTTTGTACACATGAATCATGCACATAAACTCCAAAAATGACATAAGTTCGAATATGCATAATTAAGAAAATACGGTTTTCTGTAGATGTAATATAATGTCATCACATAAGAAATAAGTAACTTATCCTAGACCTAAATCTCTGTGTCTTAGTGGACCATCCCCCGGACGTTAAGCCTCACATGACTCTAATTCCTAGAAAGAGCTAATCCAGGTGGCACTCCACACTAAGAGACGGTGGATTCGAGTTTGATCGATCTAAATGTTTTCGCTTTCTCTACTAAAACCTTTCTCGGGTCCCCGACCTAGTGCACTTTTTTAAAAATACCCCCGTGGACCGTGCTTATCATCTTCGCGCTCTCTCAGCCCACTACTCTGTGTCGTCTGCTCATAGTGGCGACTTCACTAGGAATTTTTTTTCTAAAAACTTGTTTTTTCAAAGATTTTAGATTTTGGATAAGTGCCTAAAATTATTGATCACGTTATTCCGTTTTCTCTTAATTATGACATATTCATAATTTCACATTGCAATAGAAAGGACTAGCCCGTAAGTCTAAGGTACCCCTATTACAACAAAGCTTTCTCTTATACTAATCTACCTCCCTGAGAAAAGATAGTACTTGAGCGGGTGGAGCACTTATTGCCATATTGCATGTACCTCCCTCGTTAGAGGCTTGGAGTGTATCTTAGTGCAATAAGAACCTTCTACATCAACAACCCATTTACAAACCTCATGTAAATAAACTATAGGCATTTTCCCTAAGGTATTACCCAACAAACGACCATACATTATATTTTTCTTGTAGGTGCACTCCTTAGTATCTTCATGGTACTAAGATGAACCAAACTTAGGATAGAGACTATCCAAAAACCCTACGCGCAGGAGTTGTATGGTTGGAAGTTTGGACGTTGCATGCTATGTGCTACGTACTTATTATTGTACAAATGTCATGCTAACCATGAATTTTAGTGTAGAAACTTACACGCACACACTTATAATGATTAATACAATGTAAAACTTCATCTTCTCATCATCATGCCAAATCGGTGTCACAAACACTTAGGGTTAGATGACGCTCGAGATCGTGTTACCCTAGGACAACATGAAACCAAATAGAGTCATGAAACATCATTCACCCCAATTTGCATGATGTCCACTTGACATCTGACACTTAGCCCACTAGGGGCAATAACACACCCCACACATTACCTATGAAATGTCTATTCCACGTCCAAATCATAGCCCAAAAGGGGCAAATACCTACCCCAAACCATTTCCCACATTAAAGGATATCCCAGTTGATGTCCTAACCTAAGCCCTCATGGGGAGAACTTACTTCAAAAGTCTTACCTTTCCAAATCTTCAAGGGTATACGCTTTATACCCGAATCATTCGCCCACACAGGGCAATAATTCATGTATCACCACATATCCTCAAATAGCGGTGATCACATAAGCACCCAAAACTCTGCCCTAATTGGGAAAAATAACCAAATCATTCATTAGATAGCTACATACGGTAGTTGTTTTCGTGACATTAGGGTACGCCACACTACTTACCGAAATAATTTTGACCTCCTCATTCTATGAAACCTAGTCATAGTACGAAGTCTCAAACTATTAACCTATTACCACACGGTAACTGGGTCCCCTCACTTATGTCACTCATATTACGATGTTGGATTTTCATTTCCACATGTTTTCATTTTTACCTAATGACTAACCTGTTTGTTTCAAATGGATTGACATACATGTTATTTCACATCATGTCATGCTAATCCCTTTGTGAATGCAGCCATAACATTAAAAATTTCATGCATTCCCGCATCACAAATCATGTCATGGATCTTACATACATAGTCTGATCTTCTTCTTGTGTATCTTAGCTTGGAAAAGGACTGCTCATGGCTTGGTTTGCATTTCCTCAATCGTGGCCAATCTAGAGGGGGTTCTGTACATTGATTCAAGTTAAGACTTGGGTTCCAATTCAGATTTAGTTCAAAGTGTGTCTTTCATGGCCAATCCTTCGGAAGAAGGTGCAAGGGAGGATCACCCTGTCCTTATGGGATAAAACTCGCAGCAAACACATCAATCGTCGATGAGTGCCGAGATCACAGTTGCCTTGAACGCCTTTGCCAATAGCGAATAGCTAGCTGCGCACATTCGCCAACACGTAGGGAGAGTTCAGAATGTGGTGTCCAATCCGGAGGTCACCCTTAACAACAGCGGTCCAACTAGATGGCCTGAAATAGGGGCACCTCCCACCTCACACATGGTGCCCCCAACTACCTTTTATCAGCTCGGGGCAGGACAAAGATAGAATAAGCTTCCAATTATTCTACCGGGATTTAACTTTTCCAATCCTTTCCAGCAGCAATCTGGTAACCATTTCTACCAGGGGTAGCCTGTCCAGCCATCGTTCCCACCAGGGCCTTTTTATCAAGGAATGACCCCTAAAGGGTAATCAAACAAAAGTTCAAAAAAAATTGAAGCTCCGCTAAAGGGTCAATACTAAAGATAAAAAGGAGTCAGATTGCTGAACACGTCAACAACACCTTCACATGGCTCGCTACTATTTGTGGGGCAATCATCGCACCATCAAAGGAAACGCCGATGATCAAGACTTATTGTCAAAAACATCTCAAGCTAGCAAAATAGCATGAGCACCAACCAATCGATCAGAAACGCTGAACGAGACAACAATTGAAGTCATGGACATCGATGGTGATCGGTCTACCAAATTGACCAAGTCTTACACAATTGCTATCACGCATAGGTGAAGAAATAAATCGATAAAAAGTAGTACGAACAAAAATAAATTCGTATTTAGCCTGTCAAGTAGCACTCGGTTAGTTGAGCAAAAATTAGGGCTTCTTTTCAAAATAGAAAAAAATTAGTCCACTGAGTTGAAAGCCCGAAAAGGGCGGTTTAGGAAAAATTTAGGACATCGAGAGAACCACATTGGTTAAAAAACTTGAAAGGGCTAATTGATGGCAAGATTTAAATCATTTGAAACATATATACCCCGATTAAGTTCATTAATGAATTATCATTTTTGCTGAAGCTTTATGCATATGTTTATTTTGATTGCTTGCATGCCAATGGTAGAATATCGCAAGTAAACATCAGAAAAATGAAAAGAAAAAATAAGTCTGCTGGATTGAAAACCTGAAAAGAAGGTCTAGGTAAAAATTAAGACAAGGTTCGATAGATTGAAAACCCGCAAGGACGGTCTATGCAGAAGTTAGAACCAATAACAAATTCATCATCTCCTCCTCGGAACGATACATGCGTGACATTATATACCTCCACCACTTCAAGCAAACAGCTCCCAAGCTATCATCGCCGATACAATGCAGGATCAATGACTCATCCAAGCTCTCCTCAAACAAGATCCAAGCTCTGAACTCGAATCTGATTCAATGAACCCATGGTCGTTGCTCTGAGGAAGTCATCCATGGAATTCTTAACAATATAAGTCCTAGGGGTAACCATGCACCAGCACAAGAGAAGGATCTTCAATGAATAAATCCCACGACACCTACAATAGATGAACATACATCATATGATAAATATTGTTCATGCATAAAAACATGCATACATTATATACGCATCACGTTATTACAGGTAAAGATGATGCCAAATCGAGGCAACACTGTCCTGATAAACAATAAACTCCACCTCCGCATGAGGAACCTACAAACAAGATGACGGCCCACTTAAGCCTAAAAGTCAACATTGCAACATCACAAAAAGCCTCCTAAAACAACGGAGCAATTTTCAGGACATCCCCAAGTTTCCATTAAACTTATTTATTTATCATGTTTTAATTTTTGATTGAAGGGGAAAAAATTTTTGCTTCGCATAAGCTCAATCAAATAATTAAAACTTTCATCATAAAATGTATTAACATTATACTTTTCTTTGACTTGTCACAGGAAACAAGTCAACATCCTGCTAAAGTAACCTTTGAAATAGATTCAGGCACCTATCTCCAATCAACACAAGGGGCATACAATGACCACAACCGAAGAATGAAACGGTTGTCGACCACTAAAGAAACGCCATAGAAAGAAACGGTCTACCCACCCACAAGGGGCAACAAGTACCTAAGGGATTCTGAAGAAAGAAATGGATAACCTATAAAGACACAACGCCAGAAAGGATGGCCTATGTTATCACCAATTGAGAATAAAAAGTCACCAACCACACCGGTAAGGTATTCTCTCTATCCTTACACCTATTTCGTGTGATCATACTGGTTACACAACCAGGAATATCACACGAGGGGCAGTTGTGAGCATGGGATTTTATACCAGCTCGTGCGTTCAATGATGATGGCTTTTCAGGATTTTTATCCTTGAAACACACATTTTTTGACCGTTTGATGATCTTCAAATATGAGTCTTCCTCATCTCTGAAGTCAAAAGGAATTTTCTAATAAAATTATTTAATTTTTTTTAATTCAGAAATTAATTAAAAAATATAAAAATATGCAAAAAAATCTGAAAACACTATGGAAAACCGGATCCAAGGCCTGCGTCACCGAGGGTTAGCAAGGCAAGCCTCGCCAAAGACTTCGGTGTGGCTAAACCTTGCCAAAGTATTTGGTGAGCTCGCCAAAGACTTGGCAAAGAGCCTCGCCAGAAACTTGCTCTGGTGAACCTCTTCTCCGGAAAAACCTACATTTTTTGGATTTTCAAGATTTTTCCTATAAATAGTCGAACTTTTTTGGATTGAAGGGGGCTCGAAATTTCAGAGAAAAATCTGATTTTCAAAGGACAAACACTACAAAAATATTTTCTTTCATTTCTTCCAATATTTTCTTAGATCCAAAACATATTTGGATCCCAACTTTCAATTATTTTCAAATCATTCTTTATCTACTATTTCTTCTTAAATCCTAAGATATTCTCGGGTCTAAAATAAATTTGGAACCCGAGTCTGATTATCTTTTGGATAAATAAACACTTATTTTCCAATTAAACCACAACTAAATCGAAACGAATGAGGAATGCTCCTGGGGATCATACGGATATACCGAAGTGGATTCACTCTAAAAGGGTAAGCCTTTGAGTTCCTAGAACTGTGGATTTCGTGCTCATCGTCTACTTCATCTTTCTCTAATCTTATTTGTGGACCTAGAATTTTATTATTATTGTAAATGTTGCAATTTTCTTCTTTTCATCTGTAATTTCTTTATTAATGAAAATTCATATTAGAATACCCCCACGAAGGAAATACAAATTATTCCTGGATAACAAGTTCCACATTTTGCCATGCGTTCATTTTTCACTAATAAAAATTGACCAACATATGTGTAAATAAAAATGAACCATTTTTATTTAAAATAACTTTAAACAGTTGATGTTTTAATTAGGCAACACAGGCCTTCTCAAAATCAAATTGAACATATGTGCCATAACTCGTGCTAACCTTTGTGGATGTAGGTTAGATGTATGCCTAGGAATTTATTTTTCCTTCGGGTATTGCAAATATTTTTACAAGAATTGTAATTAATAGATTAGGTGGGCAATTGCATCCCCCGAGTTTTGTAATTTTTGTAATCTTTATTTTTCCCTCATTTACTTTCCGCATTTATTTACTGCTTTGTGGATGGATTTACTTCTTTTTCTACACGTGAATCATGCACATAAAATCCAAAAACGACATAAGTTTGAATATGCGTAATTA